>DWON01007459.1:0-12903 GCA_018251015.1 Phocides pigmalion okeechobee
TTGTCCATGGGCTGCAGTGACCACTTAACACCAGGTGGCCTGCATGCCTGTTTCTTACTCTTTCGCAATAAAAAAAAAACTACGCAACAGATTTTAATGCGGTTTTCTTCAATTGACAGGGTGACTCAAGAGGAACGTTTAGGTTTTGTATAATACACGCACGTTGTATAGAGATAAGTCGAGAATTTCAAATTTAAAGGTGGGAGAACTATATTCGAGTTCGAACTATTTCGAGCTCAGATAGGATTTCGGTCGTGTTGGTGGTTGCACGTGGATGTCTATGGGCTGCGACTACTCAGGTGGTTTGCATGCTCGTTCGCTACTCTTCTTACATAAAAAAAAGTAATGTGATGACATAAATGCAACCGTGCTAAGCCGGCATGTATAATACAATCTTCAGCATGTAATTTTTAAGTTGAACTTTTTTCTTTTTTTAACTTGAAACTTATTGATTGCTATCGCAAATGGACTTCTGTAAACAATGTAACAAAAATCTATCACTACTAATCATTAACACCGTCGCTTGCAATGAAAAACCCTTTACACTAGAAAAGAGTGTTGCAGTGGTACCTCGGACAGTACAGGTTCTATCTTAGAAAAGCAAACCTTATCTTGTGAAATAAAAGTATTTTAAGTAAAATATCTTAAATTATAGTTTGATATTGGGCTGAGAAAGCTTAATCAAAGTCCTATGTACTATTTCTTCCACTACGTGAAAATTTTAATTCTCAGGTGAAGTTCTGAAACGAGAATGGAAGAACCTTCGAGACTCGTTACGCCAAGTGCTGAAGAAGAACCGGAAAGGCGGCAAGACGAAGGCGGGCGCGCCCTGCAAGAAGTGGCGCTTCGAAGGACGCATGTCCTTCCTGCTGCCCTACATGACCATGCGGAGGTGCGCACGCTTATTCATTTGCACATTGACAATTAATTCTTTATACAAAAAATATGAAAATAATATGAAATTTTCTACATATCTCCATACATCTTCTTTTTCTTGAAATTTTTAAGCTTATTAGCGTCAATTACCATTAAACATGAGAAACGATACCGACACATTAATAACAAAGTAGCAAATATAAAAAAATACCTTCAAGGCAATTAAATCCTCCTTCTGTTTAACGTACGAGCGGTTTCACGACTGAAGCACACAAAATTAGAATATTGTAATAAACATCCTATTCTAGATCACACAAATTTACCCCGCTAATTTTATTCCCCCAGCTCCCCTCCATAACCTTCGGCATACGCTCCTGCAATTACATAATAAGTATTTTATTATACTTCGCTTGCAGCCGGGATGATTCAGATCCCCTCTACGCGTCCGAGGAGAAGAGGAAACTCAGGCGCGAGCAGTGGCGCGCTTCCAGGATGGCGTTACCGGCAGGTCGACTGTAAGTATCCGAATAAACAAAAATATGTTGCGATTGTATCGGGACTACCTGTGTGCCATGGCCGTGGTCTTGGTTGCTATGCAGAGCACCATTAACGGATATCTGAATAAGGATTATAAACATCTATTTTAAATCTGGAAATCTGTACACTTGTCGTTGCGTGAGACTTAATGTGAAAGCTTTACCGTTTAGAGTTATTTAGTAATGATTAATATTGGATCCAGGTTAAAAATAGTAACATATCAACATTTTTATTGAGCTCATGTCTTGCCATAATTGCGACTCAGATTACCAAACTCAATTTTCCGTCACTGAGGTTGAGAGCAGCATAAGAGCGTACTTCAATACTTCATAAGTTTTAAGAAAGTCGCTCCCAGTCGTAGGCTAAAATTTTCAAGGTAAAAATTGTAAGAATATTAACATTTTTCAGTGGTTATCGACAAATAAAGAGTGACGTGAAATTGGACGAAACTGAACAATCTGAACAGGAGCAGGAGAGCTGGGAACAAACTGTGGAACAAGATTCCCTGGACTTATTCTTCGCCAGCGTCTGCCAAAGCACCAAGCGACTCCCCAAGAAATACCAAAACCAACTCAAGAAACAAGTTTTGGACGCTCTGCTAAGGGTGGAAGAGGAATGTGAGAACGAGCCCGCGGACAACAAACCGGACGTTTACAAAGGCTTCTAGCGCCGCCGCCGCCGGTCCAGTTGTGTCCGCAATCGGGCTGTTAGTTAATTAAGAGTACCATAGAAGAACTCGTAGCGCAGGCCGAGTCATTAGGTGCAACTGATACAGGACATGTTGATCTCAGTTAAGTTTAGAACTTTACGGTGGACGTAATTATTTAGATGATATTTTTTATATGACAATAATTGTGAATGACTGCTATGACAATACCTACGTTACCGTCTTGTGAATGTGGAAAATTTATTGAAGACTAGCTAATGCCCGCGACTTTGTTTGTATGGGCCTTAATTTTAGGTTTTCTCCAGATCTTCTAAGAGCAAAAATTTCTCATGTATTCACAACCACATTTATTACATTGACATATTTTTATTTATAGACCGTTTGAAATAAAATTGAATTGTTAAATGAACCTTATGTCAATATATTAGTGCAAACCGCGCCGATATTAGTTAAGCCGTTTCTGAGATTAGCGCAGAGAAACGCATCGGAAAACCGACAAATAATGTAACAATTGTTGTTTTGTTTCTATAGCTTTAATAAAAAAAATAACAGTTTTTCTCATACGTCTTCCACATACCGACAACGATCAGCTACAATTTTAGTATTTGTATGCATAGATTATTTTCAAGAAGCATTTTAATAAATTCACCCAGTAGTACAATAGGTCACATCGTTTCACCACACCTATTTTTAGGTAAAATTAATCCTTGTATACAGCGTTGGCTACGTAGATGCCTCTTTTTTCTTATTTAACTAGTGTTTAATACCACAAAGCGACATAATGAGAACACTACGCTGATAATGAAATGTAAATGTAATTACGATTCGCGCAAGTCGATTTGCAATACGAGTTATTCTATGGTCTTTCTCATATGTAATTGTTGTGTCATGTGGATTGTCTCGATTCATTGATCATATTGTTGAAAATGGCCGCCGACAACGCGGGCAGCGGCCGGTCAAGTACCCATATTGAAATATTACGTACATCTTGGCAGCATGAAAGGTGTGACGAAAAATACTCATTAATTATTTCTTTTGTTGAAAAGAAAACAGAATAATACAATAGCGTATAAGTAATGTCTATGTTTAAGGAATCATTTAAGACTGTTTTCGATAAAATCGGTCGAACTGATAATTTCCGTGACTTCCTATTTTATCTAAGTATTAATTTAATTGATTAGATAGTTAATTTAAATAGCAATAAGTTGATGTGATGGTAACGCTAAATTAAATTCATTTAATTGTGGTGTTTGCTACGATACACTTATGTTGCTTTCTGAAGTTTAAAATTACGTTTTTATTTTGTCTTTACTCTTTATTATTTTTATCTTCTCCAACTACATACGTGACGTTGTCAAGAGACTTATTGAATACAATTACAATATTTATTGAAAAGTTTATCGTTAAGTACAAATATACGCACATTACCGCAACCATAAATGATAACATTGATAACGGTGTCTCTTATAATTAACTTCATTATAATACACTTAGGGCAATAATTTTATTAAATTTGAAATGAGTACTTTATGTTTTTTATTTATATTTAGACACCTTTTTGTAGCACAGATGTAACGATCGAACAGTTCATCTGATGGGAACTTGGACAGGTGGTCGAATAATAGTTCGAATGGAGAGGTACTTCTGCCGCCCTTACAATCCGCCGTAAAGCTGCTGTTGTATATCCGTTGAAAAACGCGATTGCCATTTGCAATCTTGCATGCGAGACGACCATCACAATCCGCAGAAGTACCAACACATCTTCATATGACCTCAGCTATGACTTGTGGCTGTGGCTAAGCTAGGGCTTGTGACGGTAAAATCGAAAGCCACAGAAACGTTATGATAGGGAAGAGGGAAATAAGTATTCCCCATAAGTATCCAAATAAGTATCCCCAAATAGGGAAGAGACTGCGGTGACATGCGAGATTGCAAACCACCCGGTAATCAATGCAAGTTGTGGATATCTGTAAACGTCTTCGTGTAGAATAAGAATCAGGAGATCGGTTACATGAAAAAAATATATTTTATAATAAAAATGTATATCCCAAAGTAATTCAATAAAAACTCCTATACAAATTAAATTTTACTCTGTAATTATGGAACTTACTCTGTAAATATGGGTATCTACAATGTATGTTAGTCTTCTCATTTCGATTATAACTGTGAAATGAATATACGAGAAGTTATAGCTTTAGTACTTACCAAGTGAGGTTGCAATATAACTGGGGCGATTTGCTGAGGCCGATAAATGAGGAAGCTTAGCAAGTATTGGCAAGTCCCATCTATCGATCGGACACTATCCGAGTAGCCCTGACCGCTTACAAATTGTAAGGGTCCGAATGTACCACGATCTTTCACTTCGCACGACACCACACCGCACGGTGACTGTAATAACCCTGTTCACGCGAAATTATTACGTATTACAAAAGCTTATCGGCGAAAATTGCTTGGATATATTTCAACAAGTACGGCTTATTGTTGCCGTGGCCTAAGTAAATAGCAAAAACAAAGATATAAATATTATCAATCGCCACTTTATTACATATCGGATATCGTGTAGGGAGACAAGGATTGCGCCGTAAATAACGGGCCACGCGCCGTCATTACTGCGCGCTCGTGAATCATCGGCTGTTTCCGGAGAACATCGGGTTCCCCTATCGATCCTCTGATGGAAAACGTCATAAGCTCCATCCTATCGAATCATAAAAGCACTTTAAAGTAACGTATCGTAATAAGTTAGGTTATTGTTTTGCGAATGAACAGCTGCTGAACGTATGAAAATTTTCAGTACAACAACATTATAATAAATTTTTTAAGTAAAAGTGCTAACGGAAATAGTATTAATAATGTTCCATCTATTATATTACTTTTCCACAGGATGAAGTTATGGGTTAAATTTGAAATAAGAAACATAGTATGACATCCGCCTTATATAGAAAATACTACATGTATTCAGCAGTAATAAGTTATATTAAATACTTTCTATAAAATCTATGTATATCCCTTTATCGAGTGACGATACATTTATTGATCACTGTATGAATATGGATTTTTTTTATCATAAACTACTATTAAAATCCTTTGTAAACGCAACAGAACATAAAATAATAGTTGTTATGTTCATGTCTGTTTGTCTGTGTGTTTGAGTACACTAATCTCAGAAACGACTTAACTGATTCCGTAGATACAGTTTTTGTAAAACTATCAATTTTTGTTGTCACAGTAAGTATTACACCGAGACATCTCTTAATCATTTGAAGATAATGTACTAACGGTAACAGCGGTAAACAGTTTAGTTTCATTTACTAATAGCACTTCTTTTTCAAGAAGTACAATAATTTCGATTAAAATCTTATTCGTAGATGACAGCTTAATATACTATATGGTGTATTTATATGGATACTAATATCACAATACTATAAAGTAGTAAGTTTGGTGACAGATTCTATTTTGATTTATGCAGTTTGCAACGTAATAATTTAGAGTTACTCGTATAAGGCTCTGTAGTGACCATTTCCTAAGAAAAAGGACGGATTGTCCTGGTCCCCTGAAGGGGAGATATCGCTATTGTAAATCATATAATGGAAACGTCTATCACGGCCCGGCGACGCATGGATGGCGTCTGTGCAATTGATTTATACAATCCACGTCATTGTAAGCAAACTGCCCAATATAGGGACAAAAAATGTCAATTAATAGTTTGTGTCTTTAGTTAACATTAATTTTATCTTCTAACTGTTAAACATTATCATCAAATATTAATTATACCCTCACTGACAAAGTTCGAAATAGTAATTATCGCAAAACAAAAAGTTATCATACTTAACTTTAAAATAACTCCCGACTGAAATGTAGCTCACAATCCCTCACTGACTTATTCTCAATAGTTTTCTTTTTTTTTTACACACGTACTTTGAATAAAAATGTTTTGGTTTGAACTTTATGAACTGTCTCTCTCACACACTATGGTGATGAAATAAAAACCATTCATTCCAAATCATAATTTCGGACAACATATTGAAGTCTACCAACTAAGTCTAGTTATTAGTATCCACGATAGATAAAATTGTATGGCCATACGATTTACAAAACCATAGAATCTCTACTCCCTTGATAGGCACCTACAGTAGTTAATGGGCTGTAAGCGATGTGACGTGGGATTGACAGTTTGGTAGCAGGTTCGATCCCGAGCGCTTTGTTTGCGAGACAGACGGTTCAGTGCATGAATGTAATTTGCATACCTAGCGATCAGAACATATGTACGTCATGACAGGCAATGTTTTGCATGCTGTCATGAAATTATATTACATACTTACAGAATACTTATTTTCATGTCACAAGAGGAACAAACTCACGTGCAGGCCACCTGATTTTAAGTGGTCGCTGCAGCCCATGATTATATAATGGTAGGACTACACCTTATCCAGGGAAGTGACCACGGCAATTCCCATAATCCGCCATGAAGCATTTTGTGTTTTATTTGGAGAATTGTGATTGTTGGCTACACATGTACATATGACGACAGATAACTCTTTAGCCCTGTTTAAGGATACATGTGGAAGTACGTAGCTTGCAGGATAATTTAACATCAGGAGATTTGGCAACATAAGCTCGTCTGCTATTTTTTAATGTTGGTATAAAGGATTTTCTATCCTTAATGTTATGCAGAAGTAGGCGTTGACGCAACGATATAATTATAGAGTTTAACACCTATAAATATTTAAAAACTCTAAATATAACTTATCGACTTCCTGTGCGTCCCGTGAAGTATATAAATAGGTACGTAACGGAATAACCCATGACCTTTAAAAGTAATAACTGAAAATTATAAGC
The DNA here is from genome assembly GCA_018251015.1 of Phocides pigmalion okeechobee. Lineage (NCBI taxonomy): Eukaryota > Metazoa > Arthropoda > Insecta > Lepidoptera > Hesperiidae > Phocides > Phocides pigmalion. The sequence goes on from DWON01007459.1 coordinate 6,917, forward strand.
TTAAAATATAGCAGGTTGTTGGTTCTCATGCTATTTTGAAACAAAAGCTTTTCCTTCTAATATTTATAGGCCGTGCAAAGTAAATATAGGCCTGTGTTATTGCCTCACGAGTCATTAGGCATTCGATGAGGTGCGGGCTCCGTAAATGTATTTTAATCGGTCCTACTATTCTTACTCTCACATTATTTATAGACATCAGGTTATTTTAACACAGAACAATATTTTTATACAAGAATAGAAAACGCGCGTGCAAGACGGCGCATGTCAAGTAGTCGTTGCAGCCCATAGGCATCCATTACTCCTCCTAAGGGCTAATCTTATTCAAAATAGATACTTTGCAGAATTATAAAGCACCACCGACTCGTAAGGTGTGTCGTTTTGGAGAATAGGCGACGAAAAAATTATAAAACACATCTTTTCTATCTTCGAAAATGTCATTTTCAAATAATAACTTAAATTAATGGAACAATAAAAATAAATCAAAAAGGTTTAGGAGTTACGTTGCAACAAATACACATATGTATACACTGGTCCACAGATAGAGATTATGTATCTCTTTATATTTATAATACCGCCATTTAGCGCCGGGACTAAACACGAACAATGACTTTATAATCTTATAGATCTATGTATGTATTCCAGTTGAACTCTTTTTGAAAGTCAATTATTACGACATTGGAAAACGGCCATGCATAATAAACCGTGCATTATACTCTGAAAGTGTAAATATCGCATTTAAAATAACTATTTACATTTTACATTAGCGTATCAAATATATTTTAATACATAAGTATGTACCGACGTTAGGCATTAAGGTGAATCCTAGGCGTTATGTAATTCCACAAATAGTGTGAAAATAGCCAAATAAATAAAAGCTTTGGCGGAGGTCACATGCGAAGGCCTCATGATCTTGGTGCGTTAGGGTGTCGCCCCAAACGTGCGTGCGAGGAAAACATCTCGACATTCAGAAGTGTATTCAGGCCGAACATGTTCTTATGTCAATTGCCTAAAATCTGTACAGCGTGCAAGGGGTTTAGATGTATCAAAATTCTTACTATAATATCTCCGTGAAATTCGAGTGCTAAAAAAGTCGAACAGATAATTTCTTCGGCGCTGTTGGGGACAAAAAGGTCGGTTCACATATCTTACATTACAATCGCTATTCAGAGCGGCAATGCAGCCAGACCAGTGACCATTTAATATCAGTACATTTCACATAACCTGCAAATGTTATCGTTGAACAAAACCGAGAAATGCTTGGAGCTTGCGCAACTACGTTGCGCCAAGGCATATGGGAAACGTTAGGTCGATGACATATCCGACGGTTACATGTTTTCCAACCTCCCATAAGGTACCATGGGGGATTAACGAATTAATCTCCCTAAGTTACCTTCGGAAGCACGGACAAACGCATAAGTAGCGCTGTAGCGACTAGCGACCACCCTTTCAACTGCCGCGATGAATTTGGCTAACTTGGCCGATCGTTCACGATCTACACATACCGTGGGGATACACACTACATATAGGACGGTGATTAAGTCAATAGCTACCAGGCAAGATGTGCCCGCGTCTTAAGCTCCACGTGTCGGCGATCTCATCGGCATTCCGCTTACATAATGTTAATACTCCTTGAAATTCTAATAGTCGTCCGTCAAAACCACCTCCGAACATCCCGCCAAACACCACACACCTTTCTAACTCTGGCAAACGAGCTATATTACCTCGTACTCCTGTGGACTAAAGACCAAGTTACCTTAAACACTCTGCTGAAGAGTTCTGTACTTACGAGGCACGTGGTGACCTGTTTTCCATTTCTCCGACCTGGTATTACCAAAATTATATAACAAATTTGAATCCCAGATACCAGTGTCTGACCTTTTAAGAATTGATTTATGTATAGAATTACAGACATCAATATACCATTAATATTTAGCAAAAAGCCAGGATTATTTATTAGACGTAAGAGATTTGTCGTTGTATTAAATGCCGATTAAATAAGAAAGTTATACTTGTTGTTGTTGTAGCTAATAACTTATTATAATAAAAGCTTAACCTTAAGTGTTTTAAAGGGACACATGACTTAAATGTTTACGTAGTTATACCCTTGGAACTAAATCTCGGGGGAGGGGGGGACCTTTGAAAGGACCCGGTATCGTGGGAGCGATTGCGGGTTATGTAAAAACCCCTCAGTGGCCTTCTTCTGTGCCTGTAGAGAATACCAAGGTCTAAGATACGAACGCAAGGTGTTCTATAGCACGATGCCCCAATCAGGCAGATCTCATATTATCAGATATTTCAACGTCTCAATTACATATCAACAACAACAGATATATCAATATGTGCAATATGGCAGCAGTTACATAGGAGAACTTATGATAATCATCAAAACGTAAGGGCTAGTTTAGGAGCAGCCAATATGTCTCTGGTTTAATAATGCTCTATTGCGATTTCTGTAAAAGAGGACATTTGTATTAAAAATCCAATCATCATAATTATTGTACCTGTATGTTGATGATTACGCGAAGATCGTAAAATTTCTACACGTTGATAAAGTAAAAAAACTTGCATTATGGCAGTATATTTAATTAAAAATGGTAATTAAACACCTTTCAAGAAGTATTTACGTATCCTTTCAATATCGTAAATTTCAGACGGCCTAGGCTTCAAATCTTTTCTACTGATAGGTACCAATTCGATCCATACCCCCACCGTACAAAGAAGTATATCGTGCCAAGTTCAATTCTAGCCTTAACTTTCGTTATTAAGAAGTAGAAGTAGCAAATGCAACTGCAAACCATCTAAATAATTGGTCGGTGCCGCTCATAGACCTCTGTAACCCACTCCATATAGAACAGAACTCCAACCGAAAGTCTAAGGACGATAACTAAGACGGTCCCCTCATTTGTAAGTAACGGCATAACCACACCATTCCAGCGAAAAGCAAAGATTGCTTCACGTTTAAGATGGATTTTGATTGGACAAGTGACTTTTTTTTATTTGGTAGTACAGCAAGCGAGTGTGCAGACCATTTGATGTTAAATGAAGTGTGGAGGTCTGGCCTACAAAAATGCAGACCATATAAATCCAGTTCTAATTTGAAACGGGGCAAAAGTCCTGTCTAATTTTAAAGCATTCATTGTCATTCCCGAGGAGTGAGATGGTCAGTTCACTGACAACAATATAACAACCGGTTTTTTAAAGAAACACAAAAGTTACTTTACGGGAGATGATGAAGGCGATTGCAGTGACTTCTAAATCGAACCATAGCTCTACCAGCTTGCAGACATTTGCAATGTGTTGGCGATACTTAAAATAGTTGTAAACGAGAACGACACGTAACCCGATAGCGATCGGTCGCGAGAGGTCGCGTCACGTTTTCCGCGCAACGTGACACCGAGCCGCTCTCCGTTGCCACTCGGAACTGTTCCTTTTCTAATACAAAACCGTTTCGCACTGAGTTGGCAATCGGTAATTACTAAACGAACAAAGCTAGTCCATCTATTATATATTAAATAACATAATATTAGCCATATACCGTTCACCATCGAATCACTATGCTACTGAGTTTATAAATAGTTTAAATACACATCTTGATACACTCAAATCACTCAATAATATCATAATTACAGGTGACATAAATATCAATCTAATTTCTAATCCTAATGAACCATCCTATATGTCCTCTAATCGGATAAATTATTTAAATTTGCTGGCTTTATATGGTTTATATCCTGGGCACATATTACCTACTAGAGAATCTAGTTGTTTGGATCATTTCATGATAAAAATTGATAGAAAAAAGATTCGTTCATATATCGCTGTATTAAATACTACGGTCACTGACCATTCCGCTATACTTCTTAGTTTATCAAAATTGAAAAATCAATGTATTTATCCTAAATATACTAAAACTTGTGACTATGAAAAGGCATATTTAATTTTATTACACAAGAATTTACATACTTTGTTAAATAGTGATGACCCTCATTATATTATAGAACATTTAATTTGCAGCATTAAAGAATCTTTAGACGAGAGTACTATGTTTCGTCTTAGATCTAAAAGAATGCAGTGTATAAAGCCTTGGATTACTACTGGTATCCTCCGATGCATAAATAACAGAAATAAAATGCAGTTAAAGGTAAGGTCTGATCCCTTTAATGAAGTTTTAAAAATTAGCTACAAGAGATACCGCAATTATTGTAATAAATTGATTAAAAAATTGAAATATAAACATCAAAAAGAACAGTTGGAACAATCGGCAAAATATTCTAAGCCCTTATGGAACACAATAAGACAAATAACGAATTTAAAAAATAGAAATACATATAACCTTGAATTACTAAATACTAAAGCCACACCGCAGGAAGCTGTCAATTTTGTAAATTTTAGCTTTGCCAACACAGGAAGACTACTTGCAGAAAATATTAGTAGACATACTTCTTGCCTATCTATCACTGATCATAGATATTCTTTGGATAGTCATTGCTCTTCCTTTGTACTTCTCGACACTGATCCAGAAGAAGTTATAAATATTATCTGTAATCTCAAATCAACAAGCTCGCCTGGCTGGGATAATATTCCAACCCAATTTCTTAAACTGGCTAAAGTAACGATTGCGCCAATAATTAGTCATTTAACTAACCTCTGCTTTCATAGGGGTGCATTCCCGTCATTGCTGAAGATGTCTGTGGTAATACCGGTGTTTAAGAATGGAAAGAGAGACGATATCAATAATTATCGACCTATTTCTATTCTTCCTGCTATTTCAAAAATTATAGAAAAACTAATTAATCTAAGACTTATTAGGTATCTTAATGACTTTAATATATTATCAAAATCACAATACGGTTTCAGACAAGGGAAATCTACTGAGAACGCGGTATTAGATTTAATTTCAATAATTACTAATCAATTAGACAACAAGAAAAAATCTCTAGCTGTATTTCTTGATTTAAAAAAAGCGTTCGATACAGTCTCTCTTTCCATTCTTTTACAAAAACTGGAAACTATAGGCATTAGAGGCATACCCTATGAGCTGTTTAAAAATTACTTATATGGGAGGAAACAAAGAGTAAAAATTGGTGATCATCTTAGTTCGGACACGGATATATCGTTTGGCGTTCCCCAAGGAAGCGTACTAGGACCTACTCTGTTCTTAATTTATATTAACGGATTAACTTCAATGAAGATTGAAGGCGGGAAAATCTTTTCTTATGCAGATGACACGGTACTGTTATTTGAGGACGCATCTTGGGCTAAAATATTTGAAAAAGCAGAAATTGGGTTGAACAAGATCAATAATTGGCTAAAATCTAATTTGTTAACACTAAATATATCTAAAACTAATTATATGTGCTTTTCTATATACAAAAAAGCCCAACCTAGTAATGATTACAAACTAAAAATTCACAATTGTAACATGCAAAATACAAGTAAATGTAACTGTAATATAATAGATAGGGTGACTACAACCAAATATTTAGGAATTATGATAGATCAAACATTAACCTGGAATCAACATATTTCTTACATCAATAACAGAATTAGGAAACTTGTATGGATATTCAAAATTTTAAGGAACGTTACGTCTAATAAACTACTAAATCAAATCTATGTCTCCTTAGCACAATCAGTGATAGGATACTGTATAACAGCGTGGGGGGGTGCAGCTAAAACTAAATTGTTGGATGTTGAGCGTGGTCAGCGTTGCCTTCTCAAAGTGATGTATTTCAAACCTTTCAGATATGACACTGACCAACTCTATAAAGAAGCTAATTTACTGTCGGTAAGAAAACTATACATTCTATCAATAGCGTTACATCAACATAAAGCATTAAATTACGACTCGACAATAACACAACATAAAAGAAGGAAAAATAAAGCTGTATTAGTACCTCGTACCAACACGACTTTCGCTAACAGACAGTATGTTGCTCAAGCAGCCCATATATATAATATTATAGATAATAAATTAGATATTTGTA
>DWON01007460.1:0-12903 GCA_018251015.1 Phocides pigmalion okeechobee
AAGAAAGGTGTAAAGAGAGCTCTCCTTCAAAGCCGGCGATGCATTGGCGACTCCTCTGGTGTTGCAGATGTCCATAGACGACGGTGACTGCTTCCCATCAGGTGGCCCGTCTGCCTTTTCTTCGGTTAAAATATAAAAGTTCAGTCCGACTATTGCATGAACAAAATGAAATCATTTTACAAGCTTTATTTAAAATCTAACCACGCCCGAGATCTTCTATAACCTCTCAGAGCACGTTAGACGATCGTTACAACGGAACAGGTCATGTGCACATCACTAGGAAAAATGTAATACGTACATGGAGTTCCATAACTGATGAGAGTCAGCCTGAGCGTGGTTTTTAATGAAAGTAGAGTAATTAGTATTAAGAGCCAGGGTTATACAACGAGCTTACACGTAGCTGACACGGCAATTAAAAAGTGCATCGGCCTGGTAATGCAAGGCTACGTAATCTTCACGGGTTTTATTTTAATGTTCAACAAGACTTTACGATGCGAGCATTTTCAAGATTGTAACTATTTTTTTATGTTTATTTAAAACAGGAAGTCTATTGGTGTAATAAGGTTGTAAGAGACTTTGCAGTTATCGATTATTTTTTCTCAAATATTGCCGATGCTAAATAATAGGGGCTTACATTCTGATAGGCAGTTGCTGCCAGGTATCTACATATTTATCATACGCTTATGATCCAGTACGCATTTGTAGTTAATATGTCTATAGAAGTGTACACACAATATTGAATACCCCTTTAGCAATACGGGATTTTCTTTAAGTCATTTGTGTTATGGGATTCCAACTATGCGTCTAACTTGTCTATGCGTCGAGTCAAGGTGTTTTTTTAATAGATGTTTCAAATCTTTTCGACTTAAGCTGAATCTCAAAAATATAAATCTTTTGCGTCACATATCAGGGTAACGTGATAACATCCGTGAAAATATCCGTTTACTTTAAACATACTTATCAATCAATCAAATTTTTTTGAAAAATGTGCGTTACCGTAGTCATTGCGTGTGGCTCTTCGTGTTTTGGATGTCACAGTAGATTAAATTGTCAGGAAGACGGTGTTACTCATTTCCTGGATATTATCCCGTAGTTGACTCCTCGTCGAGAAAAGAAGTGTGGCCATTCGAGTCACATACCACACCACAAGTAACATACATAGATACTGCGTAATATGCGTAGCTGTTCCTTTGGATGACAAAATAAATTATTCACGAACCTATACAAACTGCAAAACTCAAATAGAAACAAATTGAAAACTTTGATTAAATAAAATGGGACGTAGAATAGCAAAACACCTTTTATAGGATTAGCTTCAACGAGACAGAGTTTTTTCAAAGCACAATTAATTAGCCTTATACTGGGCCGAAACAAACAAGAGAAAGCAACAAAATCGATAACAGAATTAAAAGTTTCGTTCTAAAAATTCATTCGTAAACAAGTTGAATACGACGAGTTCCAATACCACCTTTCTCTGATTTGCTTAAACTTCCTGTAAAAGGCTTCGTTCGTAATGGAATACAAAAAGCGAGGATTGTTAAGAGAGAAATAGACTTTCATTTAATTGAGCTATTCAGTTGGGAAACAATATTCCTTTGAAATAAATGTTTCTTATTTCTCGAGCTATTCCAATGCTGTTGTCGTTAAAGAGAAGTTAGGGTTTTGTTATTTGTAGTTTCACACGAGTTTAATATACATTGGAGATAGTATTGATGCCTTAGATTTCTCTAGAAAGTACCTATTTTGAATATTCTGAAGGGCAACATATGAATACATCCTAATACTATGGGCCCAGACATGGTAACACGTTTATCGACGATAATGGCAAACGACCCATCTCGGACAGGAATATTTACGATATAACATTAAAAATCTTTGAAATTTTCGGATTTTGCCTGCTGTAATATGCATGTATTATATATATAAACCTTCATTTAGATGAATCTGTCTATTAATGAAAACCTCATTAAAATCCGTTGCGTAGTTTGAAAGATCTAAGTGCACAGGCGGAAGCGACCTTATTTTGTACTATGTAGAGAAGGTGCTGTATTTGTGTTAGGCATGGTTCTAGCACAGAGTGGTATCGTTTTATAATAAACTCTTTCTTTTCTTTCGATACATGACTTTGTAGGATAAGGCTGAAGCCTTTACTATTCCCTGCCTAGACTTGAAAAACTTGAATGCCTAGGCAAGGTAATAGATCTTAGTAAGTTTATTTATGTTCTTTTATACTCTACTGTAGTTACCAACAAGCATAGCAAGCTGCGGTGGTTTTAGGAGGACCTCGTTTACTGGAGAAGGCATGTTCTTATCACTGGACTTAGAAACATTGTGTGCATCACTTCTGACACTAATGCAGAAACCGTTATGCTCCTTTAACGATGATGTTATAGTGGCGCCTCATAATAAATTACTATTACGTTGTTCGAATGTCAATATAACTTCCCGTTTAAAAAAGTCTGTATTCGAATTATTGAAAGCTTTTCACATAGATTAATATTAAGAGAAATGGCTATTACACCTGTTTTTTTAATCACTGCATCCGTTGTTCTAATTAATCGGTACGTGATATACATACTCAGCTTATCTAATTATTTGCTTTAAACAGAACTGGTACTTTAAAACAGTCTCATCAGCTATAAATTGATATTATTATATGACTTTTATGTGATGTATTTTGAAATGTATTTTGAGTGACTATAATAATTCGCATTCATTTTGCATTACCTATTGTATTATTCACTTTTGAAGTTACAGGAACAATGGACGTGCCGTAACGTTATTGTTATGCGGAACGTGTGGTTTTTGATATTAAAACATTTCGTGCTCAAACATTCTTTGTTCCCTCATTGTCTCAATTAGATGAGAGTTTATGCCCGCTGAAATTTAAAACATATGAATGTTTTGCTGAGTTTATTTCACAGGTTTTTATATATTGCTAGACGGAAGAACAGTTCGACCGGGAAGGGTCACCGTCGTCCTCATATTCTGTCGTAAAACAATTGGGTTTCGATTGGAGAGGTGCATTCAAACGCGAGACATTCGTCCCAGTCCTCTGGAGTACCATGCACAATGTTGGACTGGACTTTCCTCCTGTTTGAGGGATGACGTGGACGTACATAAGCTGTAAAAACCATTTAACATTAAGTTGTCTGCCTTACTTTCCTACCTTACTTTGTTACCCTTCAACATAAAAATATATATTGTGAAATAAAAGTAGAAGGTAGTACGATATACGAATCTCGTGAATTCCACCCTTTCATCCGGCAGGTTTGGATTCAAGTATGCTTTCTTAAGGTACCTACCGTACCATACGTAACACATATTAGGAATTAATTCTAAAGAAAACGCCATAAGGAAACCTTCATTCTTGTACGTTCTCCATAAAGTTCCCAAACGTGTGTGAAGTTTACGACCTTTGGGAAAATGCAGGTTTTTTCTTCCTTGTTTACGACGGCAATTTGTTGACTTTAGAAACAAACATGTCTCTAACTTTGTTTTATCATTTATATACAGATTCATTCATGTATATTATTACATAGGGGTTCATATATTCAAATTTTTCAACGTTAGTCTTATGGAGTCCTAACTGATTCAACTGTAGAATATGGAGAGACTCTTGAGAAGTTATACGGGGTTTCCTTTGAGTCATTTATGTTATGGAACTCTAAAAAAATCTAATGCGTCCAACCGAGATCTTCTTTTTACTTGTTTAATTCTTTTGGACTTTCCCAAACCTTAAAAATTCGAAACGTTTTGCGCCACATACTAGACATGATAACAATAAAGATATTTGAGGACTCTACAAACAGAATTTTGGACTTGCCAGTTGGCGAGCGGAGACCAGTTAATAAATTATGTACCATTTCAAAACCACACGATTTAATTAAGTTACAAGAATCCGTAATAAGTTTAGATTTAATTACCAATATTACTAGGTAGTCTTCTTGTTTGTCTGTAACAGAAAGGTTGCTCATTACCCGGTTCATTCTAAATTAAGACATATATTTGTTCCGACTCTGGTCTAAAACATATTATGAAACTTTTACCAATAAAATATATATTTATACGAAAGAGGGAAAGTTTCCAGATGAATAATACAGAGTATGCGTAGATTATTTCAATACAGATTTTTTACAATCACTTTCTGGTTTCACATTTTTTATGACTATTCTATTAAATTTTAATATTTGGAATCGCTGCAATTGTTACTGTGATTTAAATCTTTGACTGGAGCGCCCAGTATATTAGATCGGGTCAGCGTTGCCAGAGGCGGCACTAAGCTGGAGCTTATTTCTCTAGACTGAAAATGTGTCGACAATTCACTGAAATATTGTATTTGTTAGCATCTGTGTATCGTCTACGAATACTCAGATGTAATGTCCTCCCCCGGTCTCGTAGCGCCGACGTAAACACTGCACTTTACTTCGCCCGAAATCTACACAGATTTGTACGTACAAGCCGCAAGCAGGTTGCACCAAATAATACACAGCAGTGATGTACGCCGCAGGGAAAGTGTTAAAAATTTGTAAAAAATTGTAGAGATCTTTTTGTTACTAATATTTACTATTCAAGCAAACCCGCGCGCCAAAGCACGGTTTTAATAAACTTTTGTTCGTTGATTCGTTGCAGTGTTGATTTAATTACTAAGTTTATAACAATTTCATTACCAGTACCCGGTTCGCTTTAAATCACTCGCCGTGAATATTTTATGTCTCTCACACATGATTTATGCATTTGGGGATGATTCGTTTGTATTGTATAATGGGTAAAGCACTCCTACTGTTTGTATTTAACGTGCGTTCTTGCGAATTTATTGTCATGTGTGATGGTAACCTAATATTATCATGGTATTTTGAAAATATACAGTAGAATATGATTAGAACCCTTTATAATACCAAACATCTGTTGATTGGGACACTCTGGAAGTACAAGGGCCTTTTGTATGATGTGACAGCATGCGAAGTGACGATCTGTTGTCTACATGCATCTACTCCGCGCTCGTCCACTATACTTTATATACATGACGTTTATTAATATTGCATTTTAATTGTTATAATAAGGAAAATATATTTATTTTATGTTTCTTTAATTTTTATCCATTTATTCTGTATTCAATTATTAGTTATTTTAATACAAATTATTTTATAATCATATTTTTTATGACAGCGACATATTTTAGTTAATATTCCGACTGCAGTGCATGGGTCTTTTCACCACTATTTGGGATTTTTTCACCACTGTGTCAATACGTGTTGTAGGTACTGATTAGTACCACTCATATGAGACACCACCCATATAACATGTTTTAATGATTGTCAGCTATAGATGTCAATCGCGACTAACTACGTAACATTATTTCTGATAAATCGCGAATATAAATCATTCAGTCTGTTCGCACCTTTAGTGAATGCAAGCTTCACAGATGTTCAAATGCACGAAGCAAATTTCAATTAACTAGCAGTCCGTATTAAGTATGAAGCATAAATAATGTGAGAGGATTATTAATTGAGATTAAAGTATTGGCATTAGTCGCCGGCATTTTAATTAAAAAAGTTCTGAATTGGAAATTTATTTAATGCCGTTCATAATCAATTATGCATTTTATGAGTTCGTTATAAAATATTGACAATTATCTATTGTTATGTGGAAGGTATTTAATCGATCGACGCTTAGACTAAAAAAACACTGATTAAACCGGCTAAGCGCAAATAGGCCCTACGCAGGAAGATTTCCGAGCTAAGAAGTAATATTTCTATTTTATTTTATCACAAAAATCTCTTTTAAATGTTAAATTATATAGAATACTCTGGGCATCAAACTTGTAAAGTAATCTTTGTACCACGTGGGTTTGATAACCCACGTGGTACAAAGATGTTAATACATATTAATTAATGACCTTGGAAAATAAAATTTAAGAGCCATTGACAAACAAATACTATTTATTTGTGCAGGTTAAAAGATAATGAATAATAAAAAATGTAGTCGTCATGGAAAATTTTATTAAAATTGAAAGAAAAGATTGAAAAGAAATTAAAATTAATAAAATCAGGATATATGAAAAAAAAACATAGTTTCTTCAATAAAGTAAGTATGTTTTTTTATAAAATACTTTAATAAAATATAAGACAAACAAAGAACATTATATGATTTCATAATGTACTTACACAACGGCACAGTATATGTAGTATCATGCCGTTTGCTGTCATGCCATAGTGTCGAGTGATTACCGTGCTCCAACAGTTCCTCATCAAAAAGCTTACCTCCAAAGCACGTTACATTCGAAATCTTTCTATCAATAACGCATCGTAGCTCCCGCACGTAACGCGATACGGCGCGTGCGTTGCGATAAGCGTGCGTTACGAATGCTGATTAGTGAACAATTGAACCTCTATCTTCCGCTTTACGTTTTGTACACCTATGAGAATCCTGGCAAATAAACCATCGGCAACAGTCACTCGGGACAAGCGACGAATAATTTACATGACTTTATTTGTTTTGTACGGATACTCCACACAAGTGTATCATTTGTAGTAATAGTGTTATATTGGACTAGACAATTATAGCTTATTAGCGCCCCGCTCCTTTTCACTGTACAACAGAAAGAGTTAACTAATTGACCTGACTTTTGAGTCACTTGTTTGTCGTGTCAAAAAAGATAGCCTGCGACAGCCACTTGTAGTTGTAGTCAGTGCCTAATTTGCGTGGAGTTTATACATAGGCTTGGCTACACACTAAGTTCTACTGCGCACCCATTTTTATCGATGGCTCTTGCAGCCGACTTCTGCGGTCGAAACAGGTAATCCTTTATAATTATATCAATGATGTGCCCAACTCCTATTATTATTACCATATCTATGTGCACACGACTTTAGGACTGACAAATTAATACGTAGGTCACTGATGTCAATTAGCCGCTGTAGCTGTAGCGTTGATATCGTAATAAAAGACTAAATAATAAAACATAAGATAGGTTACAATTTATATTTTACTTTAGATGTATTTTACAATTCTATCTCAGCAATAAAACAATACACAATACTAATGGAAATTTGAAATTGTGGTAACATTTTATGCTATCGAAGTTTAAAGTTCAATAGAGCAAATTCAGTAAATATTCCAACTAAATTGTATATGAATTTGATATTAGAAACAAGCAAGACCTGTTTTCAGTCTACATTGACTACAAATTGAATAGAAAATGAAATTTCGATGTATTCCAAATGTATTTTCGAAATTCACGACCATGAGCACAAGGGCATCGTGAACTTGTAGATAGTTTTATTCAAACAGACCATATTTGAAATAACGTTATAATTTTATTTACGATTAACAGCACCCTTTTTATGTTCCACTGCTACATGTATCTCTCCATACCTAACTGAGAGCCTGAAGAGAGTACACTTTAGGCACCAAGCTGCTCCATTTCAGGAAGGTGGATGTACAAGATTGTGAACTAATATTATCGTGGAATTTATACATTTTATTATATTACAGGTGCTCACAATTAATGCTTTTTAATTGCCGAAATTTTGAATCAGTTGCATGACTCGTGGTCACGGAGATAAGTGGCCAAATTATTTGTCGGAGATTTTCATGTTAATACGCCACAAGTCTCACCCATATTTAGGAGCAGAAACTCATCTAAGTAGGATTTCAGGTTGGATTCAACCCTACTTGAGATTTACTTTGTCCAATTGCTGCAGCGACTACTTAACATGTCTGCATTTTGGTTTGCTTATTTTCCACATAAAAAATGAAAGGAACATTTTTTATTTCCATCAAGGTTATGCTCTAAGAACAAAAACATATTTTTTTACTTATCATAGTACTATTGTCCAGTTGTGGTGTACTTGACAACAGATTTGTAGAGGGCTTTTATTATTGTACCTTAAATAACTGCTTTAAAAGTTTTAGACTAAAATTTGAATATGTTTATTTAGAAGTATTTTTAATCCAATTTCTTACTAGTAGAGGTAAAAAAATAAATATATGTCTTTTTTATCTCTTCCTTCAAAAACTACAGGAAGAGGGAATAAAATTTACAGACGGACAGACGTATAGACGGACAGGCCGAGAAACAGATTTCAGAGAGCCAGCGAGTAGTAGAAAAGACGGACAGACGATTATGAAATTGTTAAGATTGCTTGTTTAGCCATTTGACTTCTGCCTTTAATGACTGAAAGTTTTACTCATATTTACCGTAAGGCACTGAAGAAATTTTTGCAATAGTTAATTGAAGTCCATTATTACTCGAAACTGTAATTTGCAAGAAACTTCGGTGCTTTAAACTTATAAATTACTTCTTTCTTCGCCTAGGAGTAAATTTGTCTTTCTTAAAGTCTTAATAAAAAGTTTAAGTAAAATACTGTTACTCTTTCCGACAAAATATATGTAGATGCGCCATTAGGGAAGGTGCCCTAAACTAGATTAGCCTAAGTTTCTTACTGCAGTGCAGATGAGGAATTGCTAGCTGCTATCGTTACAGAAGAATGATGTTAGGAGATTATCCACTTAAGCTTTAAGTCCGGGGTTCAAGTCCAGTAACCAAGTTCCTTTATATTTTCTTAAATCACTATCTCAATAATAACGACGTAGTTGTTGAAATTAAGCCTCTTATATCTTATGTCTGGTGTTTCAGTCCACTCACCGAGTTCCTATGGGTTTTCCTAAATCATAATCTACCTATTATCGGTTTTTTCCAGGACAATAAGAATTTTAGACATAATCTGCTAAGCTGGGTAAGAAGACTCCTTAGCAGGGCATGGAAGTTTCCTCATCTTTTTTCAAGAATTAGCAAGGCTTAGTATACGTTAATATTAAATTGAAAAATAAAAAACTACTGACTCAAATGTAGCTCAGAATCCTTCAATAATCCCTTTAGCTCAATCCTCAGACACTGATTACCATCTCTATATAACTTATTTATTAAGACTCTTCTAGGAACTCAAATACAATAGCTCTGTTATAAGTTGGTGAGCATGAGGTCGCAATAAATTAGTAGTCACAGTCTGATGATGTAGCAGGAAAGGTTAATGAGTATACATTGGTGAGACATTCTGAATTACATTTACATTTAGATAGACTTATTTTTTAAATCTAATGATAACTTGCATAATCACTTTCCTATAGATACATTAGGTACATTTCCCAGTATGGGTGTCATTTGCCGGCATAAATTTTGTAAGAAATTGTTAAGAAACTTGGGTGACTTGACACGGGTCGTGTGAGCTCGCTTCATTTACTTTCTCGCCCATTCCACTTTATATTCCAAGTTGAGATACTTTATGTCACTAGCGGTCTGTCCCGACTTCGCTCGGGGTGAACAATTATCTACTTTAGTAGAAAATGGGTGAGTTTATATCCATTTCATAAGTGAAAAGATTGTCTCAGATTAAATATTTTCATTTAATATTCCATCTTTTGGTTTCATTTATTGAAGAATTTGTTAAATTGCGTTGTGATTTTCTGAATTAGAATTTAATAATCTAATCTTTATTTTGTAATATTTTGGATGCAATCTTTGAGAATAAAACTATATAAGTCATAAAAAATCATGTTAAAGTTTAACTTCATCTGCAGTGACATTTCAATTAATGTTGTGTAGTCTTGAGATTTAACATAATCTCGTATATTTATATTATCTTTAATAAGGCATTAAGGTCTCACTCCTGGGCAAAATATCTCTTCATCAATGATTAGACCACAATGTATCACGCTAGCCAAGTGTGAATAGTCAGCTTCACGCGTCTTTTAGATCTTAATAGAGAAGAATCAAGGTTTTCACGATGTTTTCTTTTACGAATAAAGTAAGTGTTAATTAGTATCTAATACACATATAACTTCTAGAAAATCAGAGTTACGCGCTAGGGATTTCAATCGCCACGGCAGAATCCGGAATTTTGGCACTTAGCCTAGTATTGCTGGATACTGTTTTGAATCGATACGGCCTTTATATTGACTGTACTATAAAATAGGTTTTTACAGAAATCAATCCAAGTTTCTCTAACCTTGAGGTTAGATTAGATAGAGCGGATTCAGCTAGTCAATAAGATAGACCTTGAAGAAGGTGCATTGAACTAACCGTGAATCAGTAGCGCCGTACTGAAATTGGAAGATGGCACAACCTTTCTGGAACCTTTCATATGGTTCAATGCGACCTTTTTATTATAAGGGTAGTTAAACGCCACCTTGTTTTGGCGTACAGGGTGTTGTATGGTAAGATAATAATAGTACAGATCACGAGAGTAAGCTAGGTTAACCTCAGGACAATTAGACGGATTAGATTTCTCGATACATAATTGTTGACAGAGCTAATTGGTTAATTAATAGCTAATTTATCATAGTAATTAATTCGGTTAAATCTTATCTAGTGATAAGCAGGACTTTGATTCTGGATATCAGAGATATTAGGAGTTGCAATAACTCTAATTTCCTTCGTTATCACCACTGACATTTTTTTATTTGTGAGAAGTGTAGCATGCCAACTACGTGATGTTAAGTAGTCGCAGCCCATTGACATCCACATACAACTCCTATCTGAACTCGAACGTAGATACGTTGCTACTCCTGAAGATTTAGATGGTCGCCTTGCTTCAAAGTGTAGCCGGCAACCGCACCTCTCCAACCGAAACACAAGTAATGCTTTACGGCGGACTATGAGGGCGTCGGTGGTACCTCCCCGGTCGAACTAGTTCTCACACTTTTAACTACTATATACTTATACATAATACATTTTTGTAATTTTTTGTATTAGTCGGAAGCTTCTGCTCATATAATATATGTTACTGGATTTAACCTGCGACTTAGTTCACGCAGATGTCAATATAATGATTAACATTATTTCAACCCTTATTTTACCACGTTAGTAGTTCAATTTCTAAAATTCCTTTCTTAGTTTTCATTGATTTACAGTACCTATCTGCAAAATATAAAGATTGTAGGTTTAGTGGTTTGGCTATAGATTGATCTTTTGGTCTAACAGTCATACTATTTTCTATATATATATATGCAGTTTAAATATTTTTTCTGATATACATTTACCTTTTTTTATTTGTCGCATTGTTCTTCAAGCCCGCAATGAGAGGTGTCTGTTTGCGTGGAGCGGTACCGAGGACCAATTATGACAATTGTATCAAAAGTAACGAACAATAGCTTCTGTCGAACATTGTTGTTCTCTCCTGCTTTTGTTTTTATGCATCGAAAATATTGTTAAAGTCACGATAGTTTTATTTATTGTTTTATGACAATAGTGTCAAATATGTGTTTCTTTTCATTGTAGTATTTTAGCGACAGACTCTTGCCAGTTCTATAATACCCGCGGCTTTCTTCGCGCGGATGTCGATAATCTATAATAATAAAGTTGATAATAAATCATACAGCTTTCATCCTTTATTTGGAAAAACCTATATATAAAAGGAATCATATAATTATACAAATTTTCGTCTTCTATTTTTCTCCTTTGGGATGGAATTTAAAAAAGGCCTTCCTTAGTGCTCAGTTGCGCTATAAAGTACTCTATCTGTACCCACTTTCAACCTTATAATCCGCGGTACCGGCTACGTTAATGATATGTTGACAATCTTAGCCTACAGGAGCAACGCACCTACGTGCTACGTAAGATATTTGATACCACCCCTATATGTAGTAGTTAAAGGTGGTAGAACTATAGTTCGACCCGGGAGGTACCACCGACTCCCTCATTGTCCGCCGTAAAGCATTACTTGTGTTTGGGTTGGAGAGGTGCGGTTGCCGGCTACACTTTGAAGCAACCATCTTAATCTTCAGAAGTAGCAACGTATCTACGTTCGAGCTCAGATAGAAGTCAAAATTTTGTATGATCAGGAATTGTACACATTGTAGTTACCGCCGTTATCCTATGAGGGAAATAAAACCTTGCGCATTAAGACTGACCTCAAATATATTGCGCAGGACTTCAGTTTGTACATGAATCCCTTAAGTAAACTCACATGTAATCCTGTTCATCCCAAACCTACAAGCGTGTAGCGACAACGCATTTGTATAAATACACAGTGCGTAATTAACACTCCCGAGCGTCCGGAGCGGGGCAATATTGTATATTATATTGTTAAGTAAAGTGTGTCTTTTGTTCTAAGTTTCCTTACAGAATTTTGCCCTACTTTTTTGAACATTACATTCTTCGGTCTGTTTCACAAGGTTTCAAGCTTTTTATGTCTACTCACTGTTTTCTCCTGTACGTTGTCCATCTTTATTTAGTACTTTATTTTTTCCAAATCAGTGGTTGTATGGAAGGAAATGCTCCGTGATAAGATTTTATATGCTTCTTCTGTGTATGCATATATGTAAAAGAGGATAGTGACTGATTCTTCGTTCAGTTTCACAGTTGTATTTTTACCTACGTATGTAAAAGAGGGTGGTTTACTGATTGACACAGAGAACAGCAACGCCGAACCTCTTTGAATGCTGAAGTTTTGCAGTCCTTCGACAGCGTCCTTCACATAAACCTTAAAACAGTACTGAAGTCCTGAAGTCGTTCGTAGATGGGATATTACTTCTGAGGACTATGTTTTCCTCGCTTATAGATGTATCTTGTAACCGCATATTATGACGGTGGGGGTAGTACCTCCATTACCATACTATAATTTGATCATTTAATTGATCAATTTAGTCTGTTGATTAACTTGATCTGTTAAAAAAGCATTATATATATAATGGTAGGGATTTTACAATATATTTTATTAATAAATAAAATAAAACTAAACTTGCATATGCAATGTAGACGTAAGGTGGTAGAGCCGTTAGAGCTCGCCCGGGGCGGTACCACTGTGTGGCCCTCATAACCCGCCGTAAAGCAACATGTTTTTCATGTATTGTGTTTCGGTTAGGGAGGTGTGGTTGCCGGATATACGTAATTGGAGGCGA
>DWON01007461.1:0-12903 GCA_018251015.1 Phocides pigmalion okeechobee
TAAGAGGAAACTAATAAGTCATTTACTTAATACCTAACTATTACTTTACTGTCTTAATATATGTTGATATGTAAACTTTCTTTAGTTTTAAATTTTAGCATTGTTTTTTTTTAGAATATGTGATAACGCGTCTTTGTTTCTTTTTTATGTGAATGCCGTACATACTTATAATTGGTATGTATATAGGGTAAACTAAGTACAATAGTATTTCTAATTTTGTAAATGTCTTGTATACTTTGCCGTTCGTATGTCTAAATAACAAATAAATAAATAAATAAATAAAGAGTTTTGACGTCGTATGAGTAAGTATTATATTTTTTTTGTGAGAAGAGTAGCAAACGAGCATGTAAACCACCTGATGTTAAGTAGTCGCAGCCCGTAGACATCCACGTACAACCACAAACACGACTGAAAGCCTATCTGAGCTCGAACGTAGATGCGTTTCTATTCCTGAGGACTAAGATGGTCGTCTCGCTTCAAAATGT
Organism: Phocides pigmalion okeechobee; assembly: GCA_018251015.1. Classification (NCBI taxonomy): domain Eukaryota; kingdom Metazoa; phylum Arthropoda; class Insecta; order Lepidoptera; family Hesperiidae; genus Phocides; species Phocides pigmalion. The sequence goes on from DWON01007461.1 coordinate 486, forward strand.
ACCTGGCAACCGCACTTCTCCAACCAAAATACAAGTAATGCTTTACGGCAGATTGTGAGGGCCGTACCTCCCCGTTGGAAGTATAGTTCTCCACCTTTCATATGCATGAAAAGCAACACTTTGTCCGTTTACTTAGTTTCTGAATGTATTCTAATTCTCATAATTTCGTCCTTCCTATTCGCGCGACTGACCGTGAAAGTGTCCAATAAAATTCCATGTTGATGCTTCCCTTTGGCGGGATTTTAGGGGAAAGAGTAGTTTCTAAGAACCTTTTTCTTCGTTATTATGTAGGCGTGTTTGATCAAAATCGTAAGTTTGTATATGTGGGTTCTTATGGCAATATAACCATTATTAATGTGGCATGGGACGGATTTTTTAATTTTAACTTATATTTTTAGGACTTTTGATAAATGACGATTTTTTCTGAGACTTTATCATTGATTGGTTGAAATCATTGAATCATAATATAAATAATATTATGTAATACTGTACTTAACAGTATTTTCTAAAGCAATCCTTGTAACTACATATATACTAAAGTTAATAATAAATTAATACCAATAAGTAAGTTGGTTCACATAAAAAGGCAAGTTCCTCATTTTATAGCTAGTTATACAAAGAGGACTATAAAAAGATTTATATATCTATTGTTACTATCCAGTTAAGAAAAATATATTGTTTAGTGGTATAGATTTCGGCCTATCATGCTTGCATTGTTTTCAAATTTATAATGATAATGTATTCTCATTTTACTGAAAATCATGTACGAATATAAATTATTATTACTTATTACTATATAAAGTAATATATCGTGTATAAATTACACGTCTTTGATTTCTCTATATAAGTTCACAGAGTTATAAAGGCTACCCAAATTCTCGTGTTGAATGTAAACTTTTGTCATTATGGAAAAAGATGGAAGTCCAGCAAGCGATTGGAAAAAATATTATTACTTCCTTTTGTATGAAGCTATTTATCGTATATTAAGTTATATCTATGTCTGCAATTTCTCCCTATAAATTCACACTATTGTAAGGGTTAAAGTAACTAGCGTACTGAATGTAAACTTTTATCATTGTGCAAAAAGTTTGAAGCTCAGTAAATAATGGAGAAAAACATCATTACTTTCTTTTACGTGAAGCAAAATATAAAGTTATATATATGTCTTTCATTTCGATCTATAACTTCACAGCAATTAGTATGTACGATGTAAACTTTTGTAATCCTGGAAATAAGATTGAACGTCAGCAAATAATTGGGACTTTTGGACTGGTATAGACTTACTTACTTGTATCGACTATCTGACTGGTATCGAGTTACTTGTGTCCTTTTCGCACATGTTGTAGAAGAGTAAGAGACTAAAGGACAAACAGAAGGGTTGTGTTTTCCTGCTACTTTATTAATTTCTAAATTCTACAGCAGAGAATGGAGACTACATTAAAAATTCAACAAACCTAACACCCAGCGAATGTGAAATATTGAAACTGATCGGTATTTGATATTTTTCTAATAACATATAAAAGATATGTATAAATATAAGACATTTTTTTACGAATTCATACTTACTTAAATTAATACTATGATATAATTTTTTTAGTGTTATAATGTAGCCTAGGATACGCGAAAAGTTAATAGGTATCCAACGATACCATGTTTAGCAAATTTTATTAAACAGTTTTGGAGTCATGAGGGAACCGATCAACATATGTATACTTACCAATCGTAACCCTCCTTTTGCTTTGCCGTAGTCGGGTAAATAAGAACGGCGAATGAAAAACGGCATAGCAATCTTTAATGCCGTCATTAAAGATTGCTATGCCGTTTTCATTACACTAAACTATCTTTTAACACATCTGGACTTATATTTTTCATTACACTATAAGTCCAGATGTGTCAAAAGATGTTTTATATCAAAATACCTCTAAAGAGAGCCTAAGTGGATTAACCGATTAGAGAGAGATGGATTTGCCGATATCCGCTTACTAAAGTAACTTCAATAGTTTTATATCATTCAAGTAAGATTTACACGCATTTTTCCTAAATACGCGATTTTCATGATGTTGATCGTAAAAATTTACTCACATTTCCCCAAACTTGCTATCTTCATGGTGTAGATTCATAAAAATTCACTCCCATCATTTTTTCAAAACGCGCCGATAACAAGTATAACTTCAGAATTTTTTCCTTCCAGATATTAATGATAAAATTAGCGTATAGGATTTCATGTTGAGAACGCCCATAATTCCATTATCAATCATATCATATATTCTTTTATGAATAGATCAAAATTAAACCTGTCAAGTTAGCATTACAATTCCTCTAGAGAAACAAATAACAGGCTAATGAGGGGAATCCGCATGGCTTACTGCCAAACGAAGCTGAAAAGGGCATAATGGCTGGAATAAAATGGATTTTGTTGTCATTATTATTATGAATAGTAGAATTTAGATATTGAATTTAAAACGTAGTGTATCTTTTAGGATAGTACAAAGAAATAATATTATTTTTATAGCTGAAGAATTTAATGTTATAACCAATTGTTATATCCGTATGTTCATAAATGTCTTAACTTGATTGTATGGTGTATGGCTAACATCAATAACATACAAATACAATAATTGTTTAAAGTAGTAATTGATAGTTACAAAGAATCTGTCCAAAAACATATTCAAAACTTACTATTAACTTCAAAAAGAAAAACATAAATGGTAATATAAGATAAAACACGGACCATTTTAGCGTCAAACGCCTTACCTCTAAGCCTAAAAAAGGGTTAATAACGGCTGGCCCCTCGTTGGGCGCCAAACTTTGAACTGCTTTGTATACTCTTTATTCTCTCGTATTGCTATCGACAATCGAATTTTCCAGAGTATAAAAGAAACGTCAAAGTTTCAACGACAATTTCGAAAGAAATTTGTTTTCCGCAACTTATATTGAGATGATATTTGCAACGAAAGTTCGAAATACATTTCAAATAGGTTCTTTGTAAACTCAGTATTGATCTTGGATACAATTGGTAAAGTAAGCTTTTGAATTAATAAGAACTCATTTGGACCAACGTTAATACTATAAATGTAAGAGACAAAGCTCCCATTATTCCAAAGCAGGGAGATTTATTTAGGACTTCACATTCTTCAGCGTGTTGGCAGAGTTCCGCGTCAGCAATATTGAGATTCCTCTGTCGTCCCGACTCAAGAATTATGTTACTAGGTCAAACATATTTGTGAGAGTCGGATGTATTGCGCGGAAGATTGAGTGATCATTGATGTTGAGTTCTTAGTCTACTTCATGTTGGCAGCCAATACTGGCACGTTGGCCCTTGTTGCTGATGCGTTATGCATTATCGTTCGATTAAAGTTTGGAGTATATTTGCAAATCTAGAATTTCGATTTGATTTGATGATAAAACTCAGGTTGACTATGTGTGGTTAATTACCAATAATGACGATATTTTATCTCAATCACATTCAAAACTTTCTTCAATATTTTGGAAAATATGAACTTTTGTAAGTGCAGTCAAGATACAAATTATAGTTATGGCTAATTTACGTAAAATGTGTGCCAAACATTTTTCGTAACTTTATTTTATTTCTTTTCATGTGAAAGCTTAAGTACTAAAATTTATTAAAACCACTGGGGTTGACGGTTAAATAATGTAGCCAATATTCTAAATCCCAAGTTCAGCTAAGATAATTTACTACAAATAATTTAGCATAAATCAGCCACCCTCGCAGCCCGGAGTGACAAGTACTGGCCGCACTTATCGTCTACCCACAGAGCTCCAATTTACGGCCCACGTAATATAAAGAGGATTGCCGGACATTTATTTGACTAGACAAGGAAATGGTACCTTTTAGACTACCGCTTTTTGGTAACGAGTTAGTGAAATTATCCGGAAGAGCGTCGTAAAAGAAAGTACTCAAAGTGGTTAACGGATTTTAAATCGGCCTTGTCATTCACCTAAATCAAATCTTAACCTATTCCAAATTCCAAAATAAAACTAGTCTTTCAATACGAAACAGTCGAAATATATTGTTAAATTAAGGACTAACGTAGTCCTTTAGTTAGCAAAGGAGTTAAATGTCATTCAGAATTCAGAAAATAATATGTCAGTTTTATCCTGTTGATATGAGAAATTAATGTTCGCGCCTCAGTTGTTTTCATGTCGAGTTTTTTAGTAAGCTCCTTAAAATATAATTATTATATTATTAGTCCAAGACACATTTGGCAATTAAAATTAGAATAGATGTAACCGAGAGCGATTAGAATAGGGCAGAAGCAAACAGTTCCGGAAAGAATAATGATAGAAATCAACCATATAAAACTGTCAGAAACAAAATTGGGTTAGGTTTTGTACGGGCAAGGTTATTTCGCGAATGATATTTTGCCAGCTGTAATTCAAAAACGTTGGATTAAATCGACGGGAATTAAGCGGACAAGGTAAATATAAAAAATCCGCCAGGGATTACGCAAATTTCCCTTGTGGTGGGCAGAAGCGGAATAATAATGGAGTCGGGATTTAAGGGAATCCAAACGACGTTTTCGAGGTGCCTTTGTTGATAAATTACAGTGTTTTTTACTAATGGACGCCGTTTAAGGAACATTTTCGCATCGTAGTATTAAAGGGGGATTCTCGGATTAATCGTCGGTCGTCAAACCTTGTTGCGGAGAATTCTTTTGTCCTGCAGCGCCTCATTTGTGGTGGTTATTTTAAAATGATAAAAAATTAAACAAAAAGCTACATTTTCACAGATTTCTAGTGTCGAGTGTCAAAATTTTTTCAAACAATTAGTCCTACGTTTGATCGATCCGCCGGTGGCTGATTCATATCTCACGCAGAGGATCACGACCGCTTTTCGATGCGGGAATGAAGCTAGCGTTCTTGACACCGTAGAGCATGGGCACCGACTCTCTAGTATGTTTAGGTTAGGCTTTTAATATAATTAGTTTTAAGGTTTTCCTTTTTGTATTTAAAGTGTAAATTTATTTTTAATTTGTTAATTAAATTGCTTTTCCCAAAAAAAAAATCCGACTGCTAATGTTATATCTATATATAAATATATGTTTTCGGAAAGCAATGTATCGGCCATCGGAGGAATGGATTTTGATGATCTTTATTTTAGTGATCTATTTTTGTATTAATTAATATATTTCATCTGTACTTCAATAAAAATATTATAACCTCAAACTCATCTAAGGTCAGTGTAGTAGAAAAAAATGACAAATATAAAACAAAAACCAAAAATTAAATAAAAAAGTCCCACCTACTTTCATAATTTTACCAGTACCTGCATATTTTATTTATGATGTCACTTTTGAGTATTCTAGTTGGCTTGATCGAGTACATGTTTTTATCCTAATAAGATGTTTAGTCTTTCCTTAATAAGTACCTTAGTTAATAGGTTCCTTATTACTTAACTGAGGCTGTGAAGCACCAGCATAATAAAACTTAATTAGCTTCTAACATTCTAACAACCCTCAATGGGAAATGATATCTTAATGAAGTACCAAAACACGAATAGTTCATTATATTTCGTCGCACGGGTGCTCGTGAGTTCGTTAATTAAGTACATTGAAGCAGAAAATTGAGTCACGCTATGCATATATGTTAATGGTGTTATTCGAATTCCTTTGAACGGCATACTAATTTGCGCGTCTTAGTAAACTACTTCGTATGGCATCTACATATGTATGTATATGCCAATACCACGTCTACTTATGCTTTATAGCAGCCGTGCTTTGGTATGCGGTAGCTGGTAAAAGTATGAAGCAGAGATTTATGAAGATTTCTAATTTCGTCTGTTTTTGCTTTATAGCCGCGTAGAGGAGTTATGCTTTGGTATGCCGTAACTGATAATGGTCACAGTAACTGATTTATAATTGTAACGTCTGTCGGATAGAGTGGACATAAAACATTGGTATGTTAGGTCAACAAGGCTACCGCCGCTGCCAATTCTGGGCCTGAGAGTTTGTGTACTCGTCTTTATATGGTCATCTAACAATGTTATGCAGATCGATAGGTTACTTCTAAATTCCGTATAAGATACATTATTTTTAACTTTTCTACATCTTATTATTCCATATTCATGCTCATATAGAAAATAGTTCATTTTAACGTAGTTATAACGGCTTATAGTGAAATTATTATATTGTGGCCCCAAATTTTTTATTATAAAACCATGAAATATGTTTTTCCTTTTTGATCCTTTTATCGCAATTGCATTCTTGTCATATTTTTAAACGGCGCATTTTGAATAAAATAGTTTGGAAATCGCTCGCCACTTGTCCAAAGAAAGGCAATTGGAATGCGAGGTATGGCGAGGGTCACTTTATTTGATGGGTTGCGAGTAGTCGGGATGTGGAGTACAAAAGAAACTTTATACCAGCGGGTGCTAATGTCGTTGTGTTCTTGTTAGCAATACATTACAATATTATTGCTATGCATAGACATTGATATTATGAATTAAAATCTTGTTTTTTATGTGAAAAGAGTAGGAAACGAGCATGCGAACCACCTGATGTTAAGTAGTCGCAGCCCATAGACATCAACTACAAACACGACTTAAATCGTATCTGAGCTCGAACATAGTTGCGTTGCTACTCCTGAGGATTAAGATGGTCGGCACGCTTCAAAGTGTAGCCGGCAACCGCACCTCTCGAAACACAAGTAATGTTTTACGGTGGATTATGAAGGCGGCGGTGGTACCACCCCGGTTGAACTATGGTACTCCCATCTTTGGATATCCTTACATATGCTACACAAAAATGAAATTAATACATTGGAAACTGAAAAGAAAAAGGAACCTCACCAAGACGGACTAATGCGGAGGGATGAAACTTTTGTGATTTGGACCCGTCAGTTATACACATGTATAATGTTTCCGGGTACCGACACTAAAAAGGTTCTGCTCAAAAGGGTTTTAATGTACTAAGAGCCTTGAAGTTGTATGGTTAAAAGTATTACATTAAGGATGATTTGTAGATGTCAGTTCATATAATGGGAAAACTAAATTTAGTCTTACGAACGGTGCTATGCAGTCAAATTAGTTTTATGTTTATAATGTTAAAATCTCAGACACACAAGTTTATTTACAAAAAAGTACTTACGATACAGTATTATGTATGTATCTTTGGGTTGGGATAACTGTAGTTCGACCGGGGAGGTACCACCGCCGCCCTCATAATCCGCCATAAAGCATTGCTTGTGGAACTGGAGTTACGGTTGCCGGCTACACTTTGAAACGAAGCGACCATCTTAATTCTAAGGAGTAGCAACGTATCTACGTTCGCTTACTATCGGTAACTTTCATAGAATTTCAGTCGTGGTTGTATGTGGATGTGTATTGGCTGCGACTACATAACATCAGGTGGTTTGCATGCTCGTTTGCTGCTCTTCTCATATAAAAAGTCATATTTATACCTTTTACATTTTTTTATGTTTCTTAGATGTCAAATTGTCCTGCAACGCGGTTTCTATCTTGAAAAATACATCAAAACTTTGAACACGAGTAAATGGACAATTAATTTCTCCCTGCCATACTTGGTAAAACATGATTAATAATTAAAACGTTTCTAAGCTTATAGTGGAGTAGTTAATTCTTGTTGTCGTTTCCAGGCATGCAATTATTTATAAGACAGGGAGTGAATTACGGTGAATTATTGCGATATCTTGCTAGAATGTTCGAGTCATGAGCGGCAAGCTTGTTTCATTGTTTTGTTATTAAATAAAATTAAATGCATAAAAAAGTAAAAGTATAAAAAAAACATATTATGAAAGTTTGCACGATTCATGAAATTTATTATAAGTTGATTTTGAAACTCGATAGAGTGCTAATTTTTTTCAAACAATGAGACCCACGTTTGAATGACGCTGCTGGTGACAAAAAGATATGCAATCGCTATTCAGAGCGGAAATGCGGACAGTATTCTTCACAATCGATAAAATTGATTAATTTTAATCTTGAAATATGGTTGCGTGCAAAAATTAATCCCGCCTGTTGGTAACAAGAGGACAGGTTCATATCTCAGACAATTGCAATCGCTATACAGCACGGGAATGCGGACAGTATTCTTGACACAATGCTGCATGGGCACGGATTCCCTTTACAACGTTTAGGTTAGTCTTTTATCATTGTTAGCTTGAAGTTATTCCACGTTACTTACGGCGATGAAATTTATATATGATTGTAGTATTGCATTAAAAGAATATATAAAAAAAATTGATACGTCGTCGAATCCGATGTGACTAGAATAATGATGGTAACCTGGTCTTCAAAAGATCTTATTCTTAGAGAACTTATAGCATACATATCGTATTGGGGTTCACTGAGTTAGTTTCCCCAGTCTCGATAGGTAGGGGAAATAGCCGAACAGACAAAACTGATTTATTTCAATTTTAAATTTGAATTTTATTATATCGCCTATAAAATTAATTTATATGTGATTTTGTCATAATTATACTATTTCTCATTTAGATTTCATTTTAAACACGAGATTAATGTTAAAAGTACTGTTAAATGTTATAAAAATATTGCTCATTATTGTTAAAATACTGTAATTAAATTTAATGCAGTAAATTTGTTTATGTCTACGGCGACATTAACAAATTTGTAATCACAATATTTGTAATCATAAATGAAGGTTGGAGAACTTTAGTTTGACCGGGGAGGTACCACAGCCGCCCTCATAATTCGTCGTAAAACATTACTTGTGTTTCGGTTGGAGAGGTGCGGTTGGTTGGTGCGGCTACACTTTGAAGCGAGACCATCTTTGTCCTCAGGAGTAGCAACGCATTTACGTTCGAGCGTAAATAGAATTTCGGTCGTGTTTGTGGTTTACCATCGATGTTTATGGGCTGCGATTACTTAACATTATCTGGTATGCATGCTCGTTTGCTACTCTTCTCATATAAAAAACAATCGCGCTGTTCGCAACGCGGTCTTTTTATGTTCATTGTTTTAAACAATCGCTGTTTCTTAATACTTAGACATTGTACAGTTTAACGCAATAATTAGGATTTCAAACCGGCACACCTGTGAACTGCCAAGAAGTGGGATCAAAACTGTACCTGACAATTAATTAGCGTCATAATTCAAACGAATCTCAGCGTAATAAGTTTAGAAAACCGCGCACTTGTATTCAATTGTTTGAAGAACTCATAACTTGTTCGAGCGCCTGGTGTGAGCGAGTGTGATAAATGTTTGATCTTGTTTAAAGAGATATAGGGTATATTTAGGCTTTGTTTACATTACTAGCTGTATATCGTGGCTTTGTTCGCGCAGAAATCGATTTTATGAAATGAAATACAGTCTTTCAATCTCTAATTTACCCTCTTTAGGGTTTAATTGATTATAATTGCTTAAGGTATAATTGCTTAAAGTTTAATTGATTATTTACGCTGAAAATGTTCAGTATTCTGCAGTCATCGGTTCTGGCTGGGCATTGACCTGGGTCTGTCAACTAACTGATCTGTGTATATTATCTTCTATGTATGTATAATAGATTATAGCAGCAAGCAGTAAGAGACCTATCTAGTAAGTAAGATTATGTACTCTCAAATTTATATGCGTGTAAAGAATTAATTTTTGCCTTCGTCAATGGTAAAGGAAAATTTGCTGAAGAAATCTATATATATATATACCCTGGTATTCTTATAAGGTTCTCAAAACGTGTGAATTTTACTGATCCACACTAGACTGGCGTGGTGGACTTTGTCCTGGCCCCTTTTGAGACACTCGTGTCCAGTTGTGGGATAACAAAGGGTGGACGACAACCATACTATATACATGTTAAACACAAATAAATATTATAATCTTATCACATTTCAAGAGTGACTATTTTGCAACAGAATAATCATCCTGTATATCTATTTCTGAAAACGACTGACAAACATTGAATGGACATTCATGTTAAATTTGTATGAACTTGTCCTATTTCAAAAGCGCCTATTTTGACCAAGACGTGTCATCCTTTCTGCTTATTCCAGAAAACGACTGAACAAATATTGTTAAATAAGTATTAAGACTTTTTTTATATTTAAAAAGGGATATTTTGATGCAGAATAGTCATTATCATTCTATTCTAGAAGACGACTGAACAGACATTGATAGAAGGATAGAGAAGGAGCAACAGATATTTAAATAGTGTTCCCATTATTGCGTTAGGCGTTATAAAGAATATTGCAGAAAACTCACCAATTTGAGGCAAAAAGTTAATTTACTTAAGTCTATATTATAATAAACACCATTTACACCTTTTAAAGAAAATATTTAATGAATTACAAGGAAAAGCTTCTAAAGATCTACGATCTACTTTTATTCCTTTTTGAGGGCGAGAGAAAATACACAATTTCTTCACGAAGTAAAAAGCTATTCGGGATTTCTCGGAGGCGTCCCTTCAATATGATTTGAATAGCACAAATAGTTTTGGAATTGTCCTCTTTATAACCGAAGCGGAGCGGAAAATATTAAAGATACAAACAGTCCTTTAAGAAGACCCTAAAAGTTCTTAAGTATTTTATGACTGTGTTTAAATATTTATATAAATAAATGTTATTTCTCGCTTTTGAAAGCGTGATTCCCGTTTCAAGTTACTTCAAACAGTTACAGTTTAACGATATGATCTAATAATCGGGTTTGAGATACAGGCGAAAATTGTAATCCTTTTTTTAATACTTTTGAATACATAGATGTTTCGACAGATGGTAGAATAATGGTTTATGGTTTAAGATCTTTATTATTTCTCACAAAGAATTTACAAAATTCACTTACTGAGAAAACATGTTTAATTAAATTAACATAAATAAATAGATAAACAAACCAACTCAGAAGCAAACAAACAAAGTAACAAACGAAAAAAAAATCTCTATTACTTCCTAGAGGTTTTCTCGCTCTATACTTACTGATATTCATCCTTAAACTGTAAGTGCATACTAGAGTAATCAAGGCATTTGGGTAGAACGTGAGACGTGGTCTGTGATGTACATTGTGCAGCTATCAATTAGTATTTAATGAGTTAAAAAGCCGATGTACTGATTTTACCTTGCACCCTTGAAATTCATTAAGTGTACGTATATACCTTATAATGCAATAAAATATTTGAATTTGAATTTACAGACGTGTTAGTATTTTAATACCTGTGATTCGAAACGAACAGGTATTTTGTAGTGACGAAGGCCTATTTACATATGTTAGCAGTTCAGATGAAACGTAATAATATCAGGGCTATAACAAAGCTTTAAAGAAACTGTAATTTTGCTAAATTGCCTTCTGTACCTAATGTCACGTACGCACGTGCGTCCCCATTCCGCGCCGGCATCCTTATTCCGAGATATCACGAAGGAGTTTAAATTAAAATCTTGTAGGAAATATGGTTCTCATTTGTCGCGCGCGTGCGGTGATTCAGGTGCAATTTAAGCGCCATTATGCTTCTGCTGCTAACTTGTGAGTTACGGACGAAACGTGTCGACTCGCCACTGAATTGTTTCACAGGTGCCATAAATCTTCTCATTGTTAGTTTTTGATAGAGATTAACATTATACGATTTTAAACTAATACCATCGCGGAATTTATACGTTAGTAGCTGTGCCCGCGACTCCATCCGCGTTTATTTTACATAATTCTAAAATCGTGAAAAACTTACGCATACATGCCTCTGGTGAGTGTTTAATTTCTCGTCCAATTTACTGAAAAGTTTAACTTATTATGTACTAAACCTTCCTGAGAAATCACTCTACCTGTTGTTGAAAACTGTGAGAAAATACGTCCAGTATTTTTTGAGTCTATCACGAACAGACAGACAGACGCGACGGGGGACTTTATTTTATAAAATTTATAAATGTTATTTAACGGGTCTTCACGATTAATGCTTTTTAATTGATGATATTTCGAACCAGTTACATGGCTCGTGGTCACGGCGAAACGAAGATTTACATTGCCTTTTATCTGTCTTCTAATCTTTCAAAATTGTTCGATATAAAATTTCTCCTACTAATGTAGGCAGGTGCCTGGCCAGATATTGTTTCTTTCTTATTTACAAATGTGTATGTCACCCATAATTTTCCGTGGTTTTATTAAATTGATTCGTTAAATACTTGTGTTTGACTGTAATTCATCATAAATGTTCGGTTGTTTCAGTATCTTAGTTTAAATGCATTTAAAGATTATTACTGTTTTAACATTGTAATCTAACAAGCGCTGTTGTATCGATCCTAATATGTAAAATATCGATGTGCGTGTCTTTGTACTTCATATCCTGATATGCAGCGTGACTTTTCATATTTTTATGTCTATTTTTTATATTAATGTTGATTTGAGTGTGGGTCGATAGATGGCGCTGTTGTTGAAATGTGGCGAGTCCCTTAGAGAACTGTTTCGCACCATCAACATATTGACGGTGCATAGTCAATATATATATGAAAA
>DWON01007462.1:0-12902 GCA_018251015.1 Phocides pigmalion okeechobee
ACATGAAGAACATGTTGCTTTACGACGGGTTATGAGGGTGGCGGTGGTACCGCCCCGGGCGAGGTCTAACGGTTCTACCACCGTTAAAACGTATCGTACGACACAGGGGTATACAAGCCGCAAGCGCGTTGCGTCGCGCATAACACAGCATTGTGGTAAGTGCAAGGAAAGTGTGAAGAGGCTTTGCGTCAATGGCATTGTTCAGTTAGTTATGTTCTTGTGTCCACACAAATGAAAATGTTTGCACCTGACAGTGGCAAATGGCAATTGGACGAATGGCAATTGGATATTTTGCATAAGACAATCTGTTAAAAAAATCAGTCTTCGACGCCGATGTCAGGCGCAAAATTATATTTATATATCCACCTTTCTGTATTATCTTGTTTTTGGAAATGTTTCCGTTATCCTTCTACATTTATAAACGAAACGACCATCTTTCCCTTGAAATATACCACGTAAAACAGTTGCTATTCGCATGCCGATTTGCTGTGCCTAAAATAGTTCTGTGTTAACAAATCAAACCGCTTCATACAATTAAATACACTTACAGGTGAGAGAACTATAGTTGGACCGGAGAAGTGCCATCGCCGCCCTCATAATCCGCTGTAAAACATTAATTGTGTTTAGGTTGGAGAGGCGCGGTTGCCACTTTGAAGCGAGGCGATCATCTTAGTCCTCAGGAGTAGCAACGTATCGATTTCAGTTGTGGAGGATTTTAGTCGTATTTGTGTTTGTACGTGATGTCTACGGGCTGCGACTACTTAACATGAGGTAGTTTGCATGCTCGTTTGCTACTCTTCTCACATAAAAAACAAGCAGCATAGACACAGCTGAACACAGTCGAGTCCAACCACAGAAAAAATAAAACTCGACCCTTACCATAAAAAGACAAAAATTTTCGCCGCTAAATTTCCACAGTAAATCCGTTAACTTAATAAAAATGTCAAACGAATGTGTAAGTTTAAACAGGCCTTATTTTGTTAAAGGTCTAATTCGGAAGCAGACTAACCCGTAAAGCTGTTAACACACTCAACGGTTGTAACGACAATATGATTTACCTAATCTTATTAAATTTTACAAGTACAGGATTCAAATTAAAAAAAAAATCGTAATTTAACAAAAATCGTAACACGAAAACATAATATATACTATACTTTACACCTGTGTACATAGATCTTAATGTCGCATTTTCTTAATGTGTAAATATCATGAAGCGAGTATTCAGGCCTTTTGATGTTGAGTAGTCACTGCAGCCTTTGGACATCCAAATATAACCAAACAAGATTAAAAGTTTATTTGAGGTCGTACGTAGATGCATTGCTACTTTTAAGGATTAAAAAGGATAACATGTAAGTGTATTCAGCAACTGCATCTCTCTAACTGAAGCACAAAAATTGCTTCTCGGCTAATTATTAGGGCGATGGTGGTACTCCAGTCGAAAATAGTTCCACCAAATTGTACCTACCTAGTTTGTAATTGCACTTTTAGTCTATGTTGAAGTAAGTTTACAATCCTTAGTCTTGTTGGTGTATTTATATTGCATTCATAGTAGGCAGCATGCATAGAAGAATAGATTGTAGAAAACAGCTTAAAGCTTTCTTCTTCTATTTAACGTTCTGACTTTCACAGTCCTTTACGACGGACTTCAAAATAAAGTGGGCATCTAACATAGGTAGACTACACAGTGCGATTGATAAAGTGAAAAAACCGCTTATAAATGACAGAAAAACTGTGACGTTCTATACCCATTTTACATCTGAAACTCTAATTTAAGCGATGGAATTAATCAATTGCCATTTTGTAGAGGTCAATTTAAGTCAGTAAAAGTAAGTCTTTGAATTTTATGTTGACTTAATATTCCTACATTACAACATCATTTACTACCCAATACTTACCCAATGCTGGGCACTGTTCTTCTCTCAAAATGAAGAGTGTAAGCCAAAACCTATCAGATCAGTTAAATGCAGATGTGTACATGTATTGATTAATCAAACGAAAATTGTTACCATTTAAATATTTTTTACGTAAATTTCATTTCAAATTAAAATTAAAATATTTTTTACTATAAGTTATTTATGAGCCATTTAAATTATGACAGTTACAATATTACAGTTCGTCGGCTTTGAGCGGCTTGGCTGAGGTTGAAAGGTACAAAAAAGCCGGCCAAAAATCCATGCCGATCAAAAGCAATCGTTTGTTTCACGCCTAAGGCGTCAAGTCCAAACCCGCAGTGTGTCGACAGTACAGTGTGTAATCCGCCTACGCGAAAGGTCCACCGCATTAACATTACCAGTACGCGCTTTCCACATTATTCAAGGGAAATAATTCGCACGCGACACCGCCCGCGGCGCATTTTCCCGACTTATGTCATCACATTTATTACCTGTAAGGATCGGAACAGATGGAAAATAATGCAAGGTGTACGTTTTTGTTTTCAGAATATAAAGGAAATGTAAGTGTGGATTTAACCTTTTTTTATGAAATGATAGTAGCTGATGATCGTGCAGTGCACGTGAAGGTAAATGGTCATTACCGTCTCATCGCTGTTATGGCTGGTACGTCACAGTCGCTTGAGCGCAAAATAAAATTCAAAACTGCTCTCATAATCCGCCGTAAAAAATATCCTGTGTTTCAAATGTCACACCACCGTAACAAATAGATGATATGTGCTTAAAAATATATGTATAAGACATCGATTACAAAGATTATAAAAATATCATCTCGAACCCGATACTGTTCCACGGGAGCACGGGACTCCTCTCAGAATGGGAACAGTTAAGCAATAGTTGAATAACTAGTAAAGTTCGATTTGATAGACTTCAGACACCTTTTATAACTTTACGGAGAAATTATGCAGGTTTCTTCGTGATGATTTTCTCCTTAAAGAGAACTCTCAGGCTTCCTCACTTTTCAGACTTCCTCAATATATTTTTCTTTATCTACAATCTTAACTGGTGTTTAACTTAAAACAAGAAAAAAGATTACTCGGTCATTACCAAAAAGGGTTAGCTCATTACCAACTATGACTGTTGCTTGCGTATACATAATTAACATTTTTTTTTTAATTATTACTAAAATCTCTTAATACACGGTGCAAACCAATACCATGATAAAAATTGTTATATCGTGCGTGTCACGAACACACAAGTACGAATACAAAAACACCCAGACCCGGAACAAGTATCTAAATTCGTCATATACATGTCTACTTTTCTCCGCATTTCGTACAAATTAGGTTACTACTGTGTCACAGAGGTTATTCACTTCCTATTTCAGTAAAAACCTTCGTGGATCAAAGTTAAAAACCCCATGGGCACCTCAAAACAACTTAATTACCCAAAATAAGATCTAAAGGTGTGATGTTAAGGAAAATTATGAATTATACATCGTTATAGCTCCCTGCGGCTTAATATTTTGAAGTCAAATTCAAATGACGCATTCACACGTAGCTTACTATTAATAGAAGTTGTTTGTATAACATCGCCCTTACAATATCCACACAAGTAAATATAATATCTATCCGTCATTTTAAATTAACGGCCATTTTCTAAACTGATGATTACATGAAAAAAAATGTTATAGAAATATTTGTCTGTAAGTCAACCTAATTATTTGCTCAATTTTATCATATTCAATCTAGACTTAGTCACGAAAAAATCGATGATCGTTATTATTACGATACTCAAAAAACATTTGTCACGAACCACCTAATAGATTTATGCATACTTATACAATCGTTAATACATAAACATAAACATATCTGAATATGGAATACACATATTTTACTTTAGACTAGAATACACATATTACAGTTTAGATGCTCTTACAATCATACATTCACATATATCAGCACACATGCACACTTACATACACACACACATAACGGTCAAATATCACCCTTTTGTGCTATGGTGCAATCGCGTTCGATTTTAAATTAATATTTATAAATATATCAATAAAAAGCCAATCAAAATGCTCACATGAACGCAACCGAATGCAAAGGCAAACGTCAGAAGCAAATTAAAAAGCCAAAATAGTTTATGGTAATGACGTTGCACACGCGATGGTAATGTCACAAACGCAAATTGCACACACACACACACACACACACGTAAATATAAATCAAACATAACATTCCCTTTGTATCTTGGCGCAGTCGCGTAAAAAGACGTTCAAATTGAAATTGATATTCCAAAAGTAAGCCCATCATTAAGCCCGTATGAACGCAGCCGAATGCAAAGGCAGGCAAACGTCAGAAGCAAATTAAAAAGCCAAAAGCAGATAGTTTATGGTAATGACGTTGCACACGCGACGGTAATGGCGTCATACGCAAATTGTTCTACAGTTTAGACTCTGATTAATCGCTCTTTCGTGATACATTTCTTTTCAGCGATTAGTGAATAACTTGGAAATTTTCACGTAATTTGACTTAACATAAATATAATTAGTTTTTACGATAAACCTAGCATATTAGGTGAAACATGCATGGGATAGGACACGCCCTACGACTTATATAGATCATCGGCTACACTTTGAAGCGAGGCGACCACCTTGTTCCTCAGAAGTAGCAACGTATCTAGGTTCGAGCTCAGATAGGATTTCGGTCGTGTTTGTGGTTATACGTGGATATCTATGGGCTGCAACTACTTAACATTAGGAAGTTTACATGCTCGTTGCTAGTCTTCTCACATAAACAAAAGATAAATAAGCGCGATTATTATGTGACATTGGACACAGTCTGTAATTGGATGGGTCACCGCTAGTGACAAAGATTTTTGGTACTAGTGGTCGTGCTTTGCATTCGTGGCTCTCACACTTGAGACTGCCTCACACCTGGTCTATTGACAAGTTGACATATAAACATATTACTTTTAGTACATTTACAATGATGAAAATCCTAAAACTATTTACAATAAAAACCTAACCTAAACAATCTAAAGTGAGTCCGTGCCCATGCGGCATGGTTGTAAGAACGCTAGCTGCATTCCCGCGTTAAATAGCAATCGCAATTCGCAGATTAGATTAGATAGGTTTTTGCAACTAGATACTGACTGGATGCATGATGCAAAATAATGTAAATAAATATAGACATACAAAGGTGGTAGAGCCGTTAGAGCTCGCCCGTGGCGGCACCGCTGCCACCCTCATAACCCGCCGTCAAACAATACGTTCTTCAAGTATTGTGTTTCGGTTATAGGTGTGGTTGCCGGATATACATTATTGGAGGCGACCATCTTAGTCGTCAGGAATAGGAACGCATCCGCGTCCATCCTTAAATAGAATTTCTGTTCTATTTCAGATTAAACGTGGTTGTCCATGGGCTGCAATGACCACTTAACATCAAGTGGCCTGCATACCCGTTTCTTACTCTTTCACAATAAAAAAAGACTATTACCCGAGCGTAGCTGGGGCGGGTCGCTAGTGATTGTATAAAAACATTGGTACCAAAAAGTTATAATGTATTTATATGAAACTTATTTTCCCATGTGTAATTTTGTTGTGTACGATACATACACCTATAACAGTTTACTTTGCAAAGTTTGAGCATCAAACTGTATTTCTCATCACGGCTCAACCCTGATGTGTATTGTGCGGATGGAAATTGATTTTCCGTACAATTTTCCGTGTGACAAAGAGATTTGATAAGTTTGATGATTCAGTTTTTAAATTAAATTATTTTAGAATCCACTGATATGGAAAATCGATTGTATTTCTTTCCTCGTTCGAATATCACCGTAATTTACTTACATAGATATTTGTTTGGTTTTGCTATTCTTATTTTTAAATAGAAAAGAACTGATATTATCATCTAGAAGTTTCGGTACCATATGTAAACCATTTAAACTTTCTTTAACGAACAACAAAACATGAGTTATAGACATTTATATGCAACAGTTGAGGTAGATCAAATTACTAATATCGTGTTAAGTAAACACAAACAGGTAAACCAACCGAAAACATTACACTTCTAGATGTATGAAATAAAACAGCAAACAAACACTGGTTGAACAAAAAACTTTTTATAACAATCAGCACATGAAAACTCTTTAAACTACACGCATAACAATCAATAATTAAGACGCCAACGAAAACTGCCGTCTTCTGTTTGAATTTCTTTTGTTTTTTTCTCATTCTATCTTCAAAGTTCATAATCAAAAGTATCTTTACTCGGTGTTGCCAACATATACAATAAAAAAATAACGAAATTAGAACAACTATCTATAACAAGGATATTATCGCTTCTTTTATAGAACCCTTAATAAAAAATCTCATAATAAATGATAACATAAAGGATTATCTAGAGTATTGACATAAATTTTAGTTAAACGGAGTTTCAATATTGGGATAGTAACAATATATTGTAACATCTCAATGGGAATTCATGTGCTATTAGGTTATAATTATTCCAAAATCATTGTAAACCTTGTCTGCAATGAACGAATATTGAGTATATAAGGTACGATGTTGATACAATGGTATTTTCCGATGTCATTATTAAATATGTATTGTATTGTGATATATTTTGACATGACTGATAAAAAACAGTAAAATGAATATTTATGTAATTCGTAATGTTCAACTTAATACACTAAACACTTTGTTATTATTTTTTTATGATAATAATTATGATTTCTGACACTAGCCCTAGAGAAGATATGATTTAAGAAAAAAGTATAAAAAGGGCGGGAGTTGAAAAAACAACGGCAATAAACATAACCAAATCTAAGATTAAGACGATGTTTTAGTGAAATGTGAAAACGAAAATGGAGATGATCGTTTATATACAAGATGGAGCCTGAGCAATCGTAACCTACTTTGTATCCTTAGAATGTAATAGCCGTCTATAACACTCAACTTCAAACATGATACCGTACACTTGGATATATTTTATAACTTGTATTTACGTTCAAAGCTGTTACCGAAGCTTTCGAGTTATAAAACGTGAAGTAACAGGGTTCTTGTTTCATTGTTAAGATAAAACAACTAGCTTTACTTTGATGGTAGATGCCTATTTTTCTACAGGGAAAACACCTTCAATTGTGGTAGGTATTAATGTGATTTCGATTTTTGTGGAATTTCCATTAATTAAAAATCCCTTCGTGGGTTTATTGAATTAGTAGAAAATGCCAGAATCACGAAACGAGCGCAACTTTTCAAGGTGGGAGAACTATAGTTCGACCAGACAGATACCACCACCGTCCGCATAATCCGCCGTAAAGCATTGCTTGTGTTTCGGTTGGAGAGGTGCGGTTGCCAGCTACACATTGAAGCGAGACGACCATCTTAATCCTCAGGAGTAGCAACGTATTTACGTTCGAGCTCAGATAGGATTTCTCTCGTGTTTGTAGTTGTATGTGGACGACTATGGGCTGAGACTTCTTAACATCAGGTGATTTGCATGCTTGTTCTCAAGTTCTTCGCTCCAACGGAATGCATCTCGGAAGAGCTGCCCCAGCTCCTTAGGGCTTCATCTGTACCTACATCTGTAAGGGACCCCTCGTACCGATATCCTTTCCGGAGTAACTACGTCGGAACGACTTAAGTTCCCAGTCTTATTACTCCCGATCCTGGAAGACTCCTTTTAGTCGCCTCTTACGACAGGCAGATAATACCATAATGCTATTCTTGTCCCAAGCTACAGGAACAAACTTTGATGCTTTTGCAATTTTAATCATCAGCCCTTAACTATTCCAGAAATATTTCCAGATAGTAGAACTATAGTTCAACTGAGGAGATACAATCGAGATATTGGAGAGGTGCAGTTGCTCGACATTGAAAAGCGAGACGATTATACGTACATACATATTCGGGAATAGCAACGCATCTATATGAGCTCAGATAAAACTTCAATGCTGTTTGAATTTGTCTGTATATGTCTATGGGCTCCAGCGACTACTAAACCTCAGATGGTCTGCACACTCATCTTATAAGAACATACATAAATTGAAAATTTGAAAAAATCTTTGTACAAGTTTACTAATTATTTCGAACAAACATTAAAATCAATAAACAAGTATTAGGAAAATTTTTATACCATGTAGTTTAAATATAGAATTCAATATATACTTAACTGCGTATGATTTTTAGGGCCAAAATTGCTTGTTGCTAAATTCACAAATTTACTATCTAAACTCTAAATATCCACAACATTATGTACAGAATTTTACAAACATCTACAATTTTGTACTTTTTAACATATTTCAACATAAAATTACCCCAAAATTCGTAAAATAAAACCCATTTATTTGATCCCGTCATCATTCGGGTAGCATTTAAACATTAATTACAGTAGATA
Organism: Phocides pigmalion okeechobee; assembly: GCA_018251015.1. Lineage (NCBI taxonomy): Eukaryota > Metazoa > Arthropoda > Insecta > Lepidoptera > Hesperiidae > Phocides > Phocides pigmalion. The sequence goes on from DWON01007462.1 coordinate 8,297, forward strand.
TAACTTGAATTAATTGTTTTCAATAAAATTTTCCTGCAGCCTTCAGTATGGATAATTAATGTCATCCCGGCGTCCCGGAATATTCCCGGAAATGTACAGACACTCATCTGCGACAAATCTAAATTGCTAACACAATTTTTCATTAAGATTTATGATATATGTCCAGTTAAAATAATAAAGTCAAAGCTACTATGTGTACGCGAGAATTTTGTGCCTGTATTTAAAAATTTAAGATTAAAAAGACAAATTAAATCTCTACCTTTAACTAGTACTTAAATAAGGTAATTAAGGTACGTAAATGTAAGTTTCAAATTTCCTTTTTTATTACACGCTCGCACTCGCACATACACATACACATAAGCATGCACACAAACGCACGAACACAAACTAAGTAGTTTTTATATACAACAAAATCGAAAACGATTTCAACTCGAACAGACCAGACGTGGTCGACCGTCGGCGACCGATCTAACGCGGTCGTGGGGGTGTATTAGCCGTGACCACGATCCATACAACTGGTTGGAAATATCGGCAAATAAAGATTAAACCACCACGACCACGATCCGTACATCTGGTTTGATACATCGACAAGTAAAAATCGTTAATCACGTACCCGTTTAATAAAATCCTGCGATCATATTAAGTCCAGTAGCGGACATAAGGAAGTTTTTAAATGACAAAGTCTCTGTTACTTCGTATTTAGTTTTAATTTCGTTATTTTTAGGTTATTACAGTTAGCATAAATAAAAGGTAGATAGTGAATAGTAAATATCATTTTAGCACAGTTTAAAAAACGGGAAAACGAAAAACAGATTAAATATTATTTAGGTACAGATTAAATATAATAGACGTGCGGACATATTAGTTTCAATCATACATTCGTGTTATTAATAACATTTATACCAACTACGGCGGAAAGGATCATAACATACATTGGAATTAAATTAAATTTCCATTATGCGTTGGAAACAATAGAACTAATCCGGGTTTATTTGACTACAATACATTTCAATAAAGAGCCGAACTACTCGTAGAACCTATTACATTAATGTAAGCCCGGCAATATTTGGTTATGATAACATAAATAAATCTATATCTATATTTTAAAGGTGGGAGAACCATAGTTCGATCGGGGAAGTATCACCGCCCTCATAATCCGCCTTAAAGCATTACTTGTGTTTCGTTTGGAGAGTGGTTACCGGCTATACTTTGAAGCGAGGCGACCATCTTAGACCTCAAGAGTAGCAAGTAGTTCGAAAATATTCCATTAGCTTTTCACTGCTTATCAGAATCTCAAAACCTATCAGATGTCAAAAATTACCTTTTTCTATCAAACCATGGGAAATCATTCCCCTTGAGATATTTGATGAAGGTAATAAGATTGTGACCTTACAAGGGTCATGTGGGTTCCGTCAGATAATAATTTAATCTATCCATTACATTTTATCCTGTTTCCCTTTGCTTGCCAGATAGTATAAAAACATACGGGAGAACTTGCTGCAAAAATAATTTTTCAAAGAAAATATTTTCTACATTTAAAGGTGGTACCATTTTTCTTACGTATATTTTCAAATTGCTGTAATCTATATACATAACAATATTGTAAGAAAACTGTCTGTACATGAAAGATTTTTCTTTTATATGAGAAGAGTAGCAAACGAGCATGCAAACTACCTGATGTTAAGCAGTCGCAGCCCATAGACATCCACGTACAACCACAAACACGACCGAAATCCTATCTGCGCTCGAACGTAGATGTGTTGCTACTCCTGAGGAATAAGATGGTCGCCTCGCTTCAAAGAGTAGCCTGCAACCGCGCCAATCGAAACACAAGTAATGTTACGGCGGATTATGAGGGCGGCAGTGGTAGCTCCCCGGGCGAACTATAGTTCTCCCACCTTTAAAAATATATGAGAAAAACGTTTATTAGGGGTTTTAATTGAAGTTATACATTCAAAACAACAGTTGTTATTTTTATACGATTTAAACTAATATCATCGCGAAATTTTACTATGTACCGTGTACTCACGATTAACGCTTTTTATGCCGATACTTCGATGGCATGGCTCGTGGTCACGGCTAAGCTGTTAGTATTTTTGTCGGTAAGTATATTTGTGTGTGTGTGTTGTGCACGCTGATCTCAGAAAATCTAACATTTCGTTACGGTTTTCAGTAATGTATTTATAGTAAGGTTCACTTTATATTTACTGTTGATTTCATTTTAATTAGGCTTTAATTTAAAGGTGGTAGAGTCGTTGGAGCTCGCCCGGGGTGGCACCACCGTCACCCTCATAACCCACCGTAAAGCAATGTTTTTCATGTTTCACACGCAAGAGAACTCAAAACAATGTATTTTCGTTTTGTCTGTTTGTCTGTATATCTGTGTTTGTGCACGCTAATCTCAAAAACAGCTTATCTGATCTGAATGCAGTTTTCAGGATTATATTATTCAGGTGATGGACTTCACTTAACATTTAGTATTTTTCATTTAAATCGGTTGACAAATAAAGAAGTTATGTCAATTTATGTCAGTCATCGCCGACGAAGTTGTGGCACAACTAGAAATAGTAATAAAATTGTTTTTTATTTCGGAATCGACAACTACATCTTTCCACCGAAACACAATTGCTTCACGTCAGAAATGAGCGCTTCGGTGGTACCTCCCCGGTCAAGGCATATTCTACCATCTTGCGAACAGCCATCAGATAACGTCTATCTGACAACTTTATTTTCATAAAAGAAGATACATTAGTTAACAAAAAAGCGTGTGAAGATCACAACATCACGGCCCATATCTCATGATAAATTACTATGTAATAATTGATGACGTACCATAATGTCTCTACAAGTGTATGATACTATATGATATTAAGTGCCTATTACGGGCTGGTCTCCAAATGAATTATGAAATCATTATCAGTCTCCGCACTGTGTATCGCAGCATTGACAAGTATTGCTTTACGGCGGACTATGAGTGCGATGGTGGTAGCACCCCGGTTAAATAGGAACAAAGTTTCCTTTTGAAATCGAATATTCAATGCGTTTTACGATAGCTATATTATTTATTTACACAATTTACACAACTCTAAATATTATAAAACAAACTCCCCCGTTGCGTCTGTCCGTCTGTCTGTTCATGATAAACTCAAAAAGTACTAGACGGATTTTCTCAGTTTTCAACAACAGGTAGAGTGATTCCTAAGCAAAGTTTTGGCGCATAATAAGTTAAGTTTTTTTGTATATTGGGAGAGAAATTAAATAGTTAAATTCAATATAGTAATTCAGTCGTCGAAATAGATGTTTCTAATTGTTTTTGCAACTAGGTAATGATTGGCTGCATGTATAAAGAAAAATAATGAAAGTAAATATAAATTCTATTACCCGAGCGAAGCTGGGTCGGGTTGTTTAATGAATTTTATTCAATTTTATGAATAAAATTTAATCACCCTTTGAACATATCTTCGCAGTAACTACCATAACAGATATAGCTCCCTCCGCGCTTAGTAATTTACTAAAAAAAACACCTTGCGTTGTGCTGCTCATATATTCCCCTAACACCTTTCGAAACGGTGCTCATATATTCCCCTAATACCTTGTGAAGCGGTGCTCATATATTCCCCTAACACCTTTCGAAGCGGTGGTTATATTCTTCTTAATACCTTGCGAAGAGGTGTTTTATATGTCACCGACAGCTTGCGAAGCGGTGATTATAAATTCGACTAACAGCTTGCAAAACCGTGGTTATATATTCCACGACAGCTTGTGAAACGGTGTTCACATATTTCCCAATACCTTGCGAAGTTGTGCTCATAAATTCTTCTAACACCTTACGAAGCAGTGATCATGTACTACCCTAAAACCATGCGAAGCGGTGGATGTATATTCCACCAGCAGCCGAAGACTGAGATGGTCACCTCGCTCGCAAGCCGGTAACCGCACCTCTCCAACCGATAGAAGAGTTCCTTATAGCGGATAAGAATGTGGTACCTCCTCGATCGAAGTATAGTTCTACTACCAGTCAATCTCTATTATAATTACTTTTAAGGTACGTTTTGAGAAAAAAAAAAACCATTATTTCTTCTTGAAACGGCACCAGATGTGCGGGCACTTTAAGGCCAGCCTTATTGAGTTAGATCCTTAAAAGGGATCGGAAATTACTGAATTTATTTTCTACTTAGCCATTACATCACAGTAACTATCAATGTTCGCAAAATTTTTTGTTCGCAATTTTTAGCGCAAATACATAAAATTGAAATCCGTTCGTTATTTTAAAATAATTCATCCACCCATCAGCCTTTACGTCGTTTCTGGACATAGGCCTCCCCCATGTGCCGCCACTCTGACCGGTTCTATGGCCTCTGTTTCATTTAAATATAATAACGCGTGTTCAATATTCATAATAAAACACTAGCTGTACGCTGCGACTTCGTTTAAGTAGACTTCAAGTTTGGGTTTTCGAAAATTTCAGTCAAAATAATATTCCTTTGTATTTACACCCGTAACATTAAAAATTTAAAAGATTTAAAGATTTTTATTGAACCAAAACAAAATTATAAAGTATTACGTATCGTAAACATCTGCAATAGTAAGATACTGTGTCGCAGCT
>DWON01007463.1:0-12902 GCA_018251015.1 Phocides pigmalion okeechobee
TAAACTCGGAGATTCATCCCTTGCCTGCCTTATAGCAGTAGAGCAGATTGCTAAAATAGACTTGTTACAGATGTCTTTGGCAGTATTGATTACTTAGGAGCTGCAATCACGTTGCTCCCTTATATAACAAGATTGCTGTTACTTTTTAATAGTTGGATGAGCCAATATAAACGAATTTTAGTTTATAGCTTAGAGTGTATCCTTAGTGTATACCACACTCTGTACGAATACGACACAAATACAGAATTTAGTAACATAAAAAAATATTTATTTCAAAGACATATCAATTGGGTCACTGTACAGGGTTCCACAAACAAGAATTACGTAAATTTGAAGCATTTCATGCAATATATTTTCTTTTCGTACATACAAAAGTAATAAAACGAAAGCATAACAAAGAAATCTTTATTGTATAAAATAATACATTTTTATCTTATTTCGTAAAATAGATTTGACCACAATTTTTCCTTATAACTACATATTTATAACGGAATGTTGAAATTTTAAAAAATATATGTATAATGAGATAGGTGATGATATGTTTCTACTTTTAAAAAAGTACTTATTCGAGAGCATGTAATTCTTATAAACAATTTTTATTTGTCGCCTTGTTTTCAGATTTTCCACTCATTTTATTTATACATGATTTTATGAAGTTGTAAAGAATTTATTGTTAGCTTTACATGCTTAATGATGAATAAACGAGTCAACAAATTATTGTTTTATTACAATTGTACTAAAGATTTTTAATACCATAATTTTAAACTTATTTTCAGACTATTACTTGTTAGCTCCAGTATTGGCACTTTCTTAAGAACAGTACTCAGGTCACACGACAAGGATAATAACAATTATGTATGTGCAAAATATAACAGCATCCAATTAAATTTGAGATTCTAACGCCGACATAAGCAAGTTTATTAGTTACAAATACAAGTATTATTGATAAAATTATTGGGTTTTTTAAGAATATTTTCAGAACACCGCGTTGAAGATCTAAAACAACCTATCTACAAATTAGGAACTTAGATGTAAGTCACTGTTTTCTTCATTAACAATTCATTATAGTCCCACTGCGAAGACAGTCTTCTTCTAGAGTGAAATTAGAAGCCATAGTCTACCACAATGGCCATATTAAGGGTTTTGTTGGAAAATGTTTCTTATCTTTAAAGACTATTATTAATCATTGTAATGAACAATGTATATTTTTGAAGCAAAACGTTATTTTTGTATGTTATTATAATCGAACTGAATTTGTTGGTCGAATACCGAATATATAGATAGATTATAACTGAATATTCAATTGCCCATATAGACTTATGCAAAATAAGCCTCCCCCGCGAGAGCCATTACAAAACTTGAATGAATAGCAGATAGGTGAAGGACATCTCCCTTTTCCCTGTTTCGTGTTATCATTATGAATATAACATCATAGTAACGTCTGTAATTATTTTAAGTCTTCATATATATAATGCTCTGTAGTTTTTAATTACACTGCTTTTAAGTTATATGACATTTGATACATATTTTTAATATCAGAGTAACAAGTCTCCTTTATAAAAATACCATATTTAAATTTGTTTTCAAAATACTTTTTTTCAAGCAAATTGTTAAGATAACAATGATTAATGATGGAAGAGTCTCAGTTTTGTGTGAGCGAGAGTAATCTTGTGTTCATTGCAAGCATCAATGACCTCCTTGTCGTTATTCGAGCCAGATGGACTGCCAATGTATTCAACGCCACACTGGAAAAAACATACATTTATATAATTACTGGCAAGTGATCATTTTTTAAGTTATTTTATTTTTTATGTGAGAAGATCCTGACCCAATCCTATATATAAGCGTCGGAGTCCAATTGTTAAACACTGTTATGTAAGGAAATTAAGTAATTCCTTCAAGTAAGAACAATAAATCCTTAAGTACCACATCCCTTTTCAGTATATTTATTCTCGAGTATATTGGGCCCTTTATGTAAGTAAAAGTAGTAACAACTTAGTATAGTATTTTAAAGGTGGTAGAGCCGTTAGAGAGCTCGCTCGGGGCGACACCACCGCCTCCCTCATAACCCGCCGTGAAGTGACATGTTCTTCATGTATTGTGTTTCAAATGGGGAGATGTGGTTGTCGGATACACATTATTGGAGGCGATCATCTTAGTCTTCAAGAGTAGAAACGCATCTGTGTCTATACTTAAATAGAACTTCTGTTCTAGTTGAGATTGGACGTGGTTGTCCATGGGCTGCAGTAACCACTTAACATCAGGTGGCCTGCATGCCCGTTTCTTACTCTTTCACCCCTTAAAAAAAATAGTAAACCTTTTTATAGTAGCTTTATGTATAACTAATAACCTGGCCCAGTTTCGCTCGGATAATAGAGTTTACATTTATATAAATATATCCAGTCATTACCTAGTTTAAAAATTTGACAATTAGAATCATCTATTCCGAACGGCAACTGAATTACTATATTGAATTCAAGTATTTAATTTCTCGCCCAATTTACAAAAACCTTATTATGCTTCAAAACTTTCCTCAAGAGCCGCTCTATCGGTTGTTGAAAACCGCAAGAAAATCCATCCAATACTTTTTGAGTTTATCGCGAACAGACAGACGCGATGGGGGATTTTGTTTTGTAATATTCAGAGATAACCACTTTAAGTAAGCGAGTAAAGTAACCTGCACGGCGCGGTCGATGTTGTCCCTGAAGGGGAAGAAGGCGTCCGAGGCCAGCGCCACCTTGTCCATCGTGCGCAGCCACGCCTCGCGCTGATCCTCCGTCAGCAGCGCGGGCGCTTCGCCCTCGAACAGCGACTTCCACTGCTCCAACGGCATATCTGTACCTGTTTTAATTTAAAACAACATTAATATGAGGTTTTAACGGTAAAACTTAAATTAACATTCCTTGTATAAATTATGTCTTAAAAGTCAGTTATCTTAACTATAAGTATTTTTGTCGCTGCTCAGTTCCATAATAATATAGTGTGATAATATATAGCCTATAGCGAGACTAGAAATATAGGCACGCTGCATACAAAATTTGACGTAAATTAAACCAGAAGTTTTTGAATGACAGGAACATGAGAAATATAATAGAAAAGTGCGGGCTAAAGATCCTAGTAAGTTCCCGTCATACTACGACTCACGTCAAGTCAATCTGGTAGAACTATAATCCAACCGCAGAAGTAGCATCGCCGTCATAATTACCGTGAAACAACAATTGTGTTACGTTTAGAGAGATGCGGAAGACAGCTACACTTGCAAATGAGGAAATCACCTCATTCTTCAGGAGTAGCAATATACCATGTATGAACTCAGATAGGATTTCAGTTATGTTTGCAGTTGTATGTGGAAGTCCATGGGTGACGGACCACGTGATTTTTAGGTGGCCTGTATACTCGTTTACAATTCTTATTACATTAAAAATAGTTATAAACCGAAGTGCGATCGTCATGTCATACCGTGACGGAAGAGAAGCATGGTTAAAAGATGGAAGTGAAGTATTAATTATGGTAGTAAAGGCCCTGAGAGGTATTACCACTTTACCTGCGTGTACATTTTCTTTGTAATACTAAGTGCAACGTGTTTGCGGCTTGTAGAGACCTGTGTAGTACGTACAAACCTGTATGGATTAAGGGCGAACCATAGTGCTGCATTTACGTCGGCACTACAAGACCGAGTACGAGTACTACACGTCGAACATTACGTTTTTGTAATCGTAGATAATACATAGATACTAAAAATACAATCTTTCAGTGTCGGCGCTTTTTCAGTCTAGAGAATACAGGTCCAGTTTAGCGAAAGGGTCGATAGCAATAGTACTCGCCCACGGTGCCGTTGACGTAGTTGTCGAGGGCGTTGGCGACGTGCGCGCGCGGCGCGGCGGCGCGGAAGGGCAGCGCCAGCGCGGCGGGCGCGCGCCGCAGCCACCACGCGCGCGCCTTGCCGCCCGCCAGCCGCGTGCAGTGGATGCGCGACTGCTGCCCCGCGCCGATGCCGATCACCTGCCGCGCACCGCGTTCTTAGCTCTACACTCGTGTTCGATACATAGGGACAAAGCTTTTTATGCGGGGGAACGAGGGGGTACCCAGTGCCACAAAAGAAATTTTGAAAGAAGCGAAAATTTGCCATAAAACTAAACAAGTAAAGGAATTTAAAATGGAATATCTTTTTCATTATTATTATGAATTAGCGTGCCCCCAAAACAGAAGTTACAAAACAGGCAAGCATATGTAGATAAGTCCCTACGACTTTACAAGACAATATCACTCGACATTTGCCTTGATCACAGTACCCAATTGTGATTGAGATATCACCACATAAATCTACATAAAAGTCAAAAACTATGACGCTAAATGATATCGGCAGAACACGGATTCTTAAAAAACACATTTTGGAAAACATGCTATCCTTACAATCAAAACCCATTACGCTCCTTCTAGCTAAAAATTTTTCAAGGTTCTGTAACCAGACGATGAAAAGAAAAAATCATACGGAGAAATGAAATTTCATCATATCCGTCGATCCTTGAGTACCAGGTTCTGATAGTATTAATAACATAAAAGATTAATTCTATGAAATAATGATATAGTAATCACCAAAAATTAAGTAAAGTTGGCACTGTTAAGTTAAGTGGTTGGTACAAACCACTCAATAGGATAAAATAGATTTCAGTGCACAAAGGGTATTCATTAATAGAAGCCCAAAAATCGCTTTAAAGTTTCTAAACTATTTATATCCAAACAAACAACATTGTCTATATTTAACTTTCGAGCATTTACTTGAAATTCTTAGAAATTTCTCGTTAACAGGATTTGAAAAACAATAAACGAAAATTGGCTTGATTAGTCTTATACTAAAAGTATTACTAATTACTTCGCTTTACCTACAATTTTTTTCTCTATTCGTGACTCAACACATAAATGGCAGTTATTTCTAAACATATTTACCTGACCATCCCGAGCATAGCAGACGGAGTTGCTTTGCGTGTACTTAAGCGCAATGGTGGCCACAACCAAGTCCCTCACTGCATTTTCTGGTAAGTTCTTGTTCTCAGTGACAATGTTCTTGAACAGGTCAGAGTTTATCTTCGCGTCGTTGCGGCGTTGCTCCAGCGTCAGTCCGAAGATTGTCTTCTGCTCCATTAGATCCGGAGTGTACTTTGGATCAATCTAAAAAAGATATAACTTCCTTTTTAACACGCTTTTATTAGCTTGAGTTGTATGTATATATGTAATGGAATCTTTGAGAATAATTTTCACCAATTTCCAGATATCTGATTAATTTGAAACTTTGCACATGTATCAAGGATCAATGACAATGCAATAATATGAAAAAAAATGTTTAAAAAACTAAAAAACACGCTTTTATGAAAATCCAATTAAAAATATATATAAATAAGAAAAAAAAGTGATGTAAAAAAAGCGTGGGGTGCTTTTTCAGTGATCTATTGACTATGTAACCGACCCTTTTTTTACATCACTTTTTTTTTTTCTTATTTATACTTTTTTTAGTCGGATTTTTATAAAAGCGTGTTTTTAGCGTTTTTTAACTATTATTTATTTATATATTTGAAGTTATCAATGAGTTTGCGGTCCACCTGATGATAAGTGGTAACTGTCGCCTATGGACGTTTGTAATTAACTCTATATAGAACAGGAATTCCACCTGAAGTATATCACAGATGTGTTGCAGACTTGGAGCTGAGCAGTCCCAAAACTTTTTGGCGTCATTTACCTATAGTTATCTCAGCTAGGTACTAGTAAAACCGATTTATAATCCCTTATACAAACCTGAAGGATGCAATAGTTTCCGTCCTTCTTCTTCTTCAAGATGTCGAAGGCTTCCTGACTGTACCCCGGCGCGATGATGCCGTCGGACACCTCCCGGGAGATGATCCTGGCGGTGACCTCGTCGCAGGGCTCGGACAGCGCGATGAAGTCCCCGAAGGAGCTCATGCGGTCGGCGCCGCGAGCGCGCGCGTACGCCGCCGCCACGGGGCTGAGCCGCGGCAGCAAGTCCGACACCATGCACACCGCAGCCTGCGGACCAATCATATACGTCAGTACGTAACAAAACGCTAATCTAACGCTTTCTAAACTGTAAAATTGTAAGACAGTATAGGTGGGAGAACCATAGATCGACCGGGGAAGTACTACCGTCGCTCTCATAATTCGTCGTAAAATATTACTTGCGTTTCAGTTTGAGAGGTGCGGTTGCCAGCTACACTTTGATGCGAAGCGACCATCTTATTCCTCAGGAGATGAGTCGTGTTTGTGTTTGTACGTGGATATCTATAGGCTGCGACTACTTAATATCAGATAGTTTGCATGCTGGTTTTCTACTCTTCCTACATAAAAAAAACTCAGCCCGACAATTGGATTTCTATACTAATAGGTCGTATATGCTATGGGTATCAAAAACGCGATAGTTACATAATGTATTGTAACCCAGAATATATATAAATTTATTATAAAATCCCTGTGCCAAGCCAGTAATCAATCATTAAATACCAGGCCGCTGGGTCATACGAGTTGTCAATACAATATGAATGGTTATTACTTTATACGTATGAAGGAATCTAAATAATATAAATGTAATATATTCGAAATACGTGGTCTTGTGACGTGATAATATTTTTGAGATCCCAATTTTATTTTATTTTAATATATACAAATAAACGTACAAGCCAATTGTGGTTAATCTAATGAGATTATTGTGGTTGTTGCAACTTATAGACATCCACATCCAACATCGAACACAACAAAAGATCGGCGATACTAAGGTTCGCTTGTATGAGAAGCCAATAACTCGATCTCTCAAGTCAAACCAATAGATCCAGGATCAATCATAAAAATGGTGGTGATACCTCTTCGGTGGAACTCTTTAGGGCAGGGGTCGGAAACGTATACATATTGGCTCTTAAGTTACCACATTTTTTTTAATTGACAAAACCCTTAAAAATTTATCTATATAATATATGAAATAGATAGTTATACCAACTATCTATTTCCTATACTGTATAAAAGCTATCTGCCAGTGAAAGTCGTGTCAAAATCGGAACATACAGACAGATATAAAATTATTGAAATATGGTTTAGTGGCTCTTTAAAATATGAAAACTTGCAAATTGCAACTTTTGGCTCTTCCGTCTTAAAGGTTGCCGACCCCTGGTTTAGGGTATACTATGTACTTACGTCTTCTACAGTCAGGGGTACTCCTACAGCTGCTCCAGCTGGCGACACGTGTTTAAAGCTGGTGGCAGCCGGTATGCCCAGCGCTTCCTTCAGTTCAGAGACTAGCTGCCAGGCGTTTAGAGCGTCACACAAGTTGATGAAGCCCGGGGATCCGTTCAGGGTTGTGAGTGGCAGACGGTCACTAGTAGTGAAAACTTGAGCTGGCTTCTGGTGCGGATTCATACCTGAAGATTGTTTGGGATTAGTACTCAAATTATGGTGAAAAAAAGCTTTAATGATAATGAACTACTAATAGTTTGTATTTATAAATGTGGTTTTATAATCACTAAATATTATAAAACAAAATCCCCCATCATGTCTGTCTGTCTCTCTGTTCATGATAGACTAAATAAAAGTAGTAATAGTAAAATGTACTAGACGGATTTTCTCACAGTTTTCAAACACACGTAGTGATTCCTGAGGAATGTTATGGTGCATAATAAGTTAAGGTTTTTTTGTAAAATGGGCGAGAAATTGAATAGTTAAATTCAGTATAGTAATTCAGTTACAAATAGATGTTTCTAATTGTTAACTTTTGCAACCAGGTAATGACTGGATATATGTATAAAAGAAAAATAATGTAAGTAAATATAAACCCAAGCGAAGGTTGGCCGGGTCACTAGTATGACATTTGATAAATTATAGCATGTAATATTTTAACAGCAACAAAAAATATATATCCCAATCCCTTAAATAGTCTTTTTTAATATTAACGGAACATATGCTTACTTTATTTGTAAATGATATATATCACTTACCATATCTAAGGGTCAACTGTGATTGACCGGCAGAGTACTGCTTACGAAAATAATCGGAGATATGAAGGTCGTACTGAGACGTATGAGTGAAAGCTTTTAGAGCTAATTTTTGCCTGTAAGTTTCATAAACAATTTCTAGATTAATATTACATGGAGACAAATAGATTACATATTTGTATATTGTGTCTTACATCGCTATATTGCCTTGCAACTGAGCTATAAAAAAAAAAATTATAAACATAACCGTTTTGAAGCAATATTTTCAAAGTATGTTTTACTAAATATCACAGGCAGGTGTTTAAGCTTATATTTCGCAGGCATAGTAAGAGCTTAACGCTTGATCGCGGAGAGTAATCAAACACTCTCACCGTGTTTCCAGTGAAGTTTGATGATTCTTGTCTTGTTTGAGCTCATCAATGACCTTATCGTAGTCGGCCGGATCGCAGATGACAGTCACCCTATCGTGGTTCTTGGCCGCGGCTCGCAGCAGGGTGACACCGCCGATGTCAATGTTCTCCACAGCATCAGCGATGGTCACGTCCGGGTTGGAGACGGTCGCCACGAATGGATACAAGTTGCATACAACTACGCTTATCATGTCGTACTTCTGTCGTTTCATATCCGCCTGGTCTGAATCTGTTAGCCTGTAGGTATATTTTCATTTTACACTATATTGAAATGATAACTTTTCTGTCATTATGTACATGATATGAGACAATCTTAAAAACTACTGAATCAATTTTGACTGATATTCTGCTCACAAATACAGATATTTAGTTATAAAGATCCTAAACAAAGTGTACATAGCTTCGAAGGTTATGTAACAATTAACAAAGTAAAACATTGGACATTGTAAATTGGATGGGTAACCACTAGTAGTAAACATTCCATACCCGCTTCCATAATGACAAGTAATTCGCAATTATTGTCGGTGCATAGCAGTCATTAAAACTAGTCAGAAAGCCTGCAGATAGATTAAGTAGCAACTCTTACTTCTCCAAATGCATATTGGAGCAGTTGGAGTCCCCATTGCAAGAACAGCTACATGACTAGAAGTGGGAAGAAGAAAACTTAAATAACTTACCTGGACAAGATTCCCGCATGAACAGCGGGGTGAAGTGATTTGACTCTTCCTCCAAGCATCTCGGGAGCTCCAGTGATGTCGGACACATCAAGGACGGTGAGACCCGCATTGCGGAGGGCCGTAGCCGTGCCTCCGCTGCCGACCAGGCCCAAGCCAATTTCCGAAAGACATTTTGCTAAGGGCACCAACCCAGTCTTGTCTGACACACTGAGAAGTGCTGCGAAAAAATCACAAGAATTTAGCTTGAAGTGTAAATTGAAATGTATTAATTAAAATAGCCATTACACTAAGAACAGGACTAACACAAACAATAAAGAATAACAAATAAAATAAAAAAATGTTATTTATGGATAAATAAATTATCTTATTATTTTTTTTTATTTTTGTACATCACATTGCGACAAAGATTTCATTGAGATCACATACAAACGATTACATATTTATACTAAGTTAATAAATAACATTACCTTAACATGCCATGCTTCCATTGTTAACGTGTAACAAAATATTTCACATTAGCTGAATAGTTTTAGACAAGGAAATAATGTTTTATTTTTGCAACTAAAATTAAGTACTCACCTAATTTTCCGTTAGCAGCCATGTCTGTCCTTTTCGCCTTGTAATACAAAAATAAGCAGATAATTTATTTGTCTGGCTGTAAGGGCACTGGTTATCACTCTTGACCTGATGCTGGGGTTCTGATAACAGAATATTGTTGACTAAATTAATATATATAGGGATGTCCACAATCATATCGGTTTTATTTTATTTTATTATTATAAAAAGATTCTGGTAATTAAAACAAAATTTATTATACCAATATGTATGTGTTAATAATTCTCCCATTTTTAAATGACTTTGATTATTTTTTTGTATACTTATTGATTGGTGGGGCTGTTGATGAAGGCAAAATGATCTTTACTAAATTTTATTTTCATATTTTTTTAGATCCCCCATATAAAAACCATATGATTTAATATTTTAAGTTACATAGATTAATTCCATATTTAATGGATACATCAAGCAAGAATACAACCTAGTGTTTATTGTTGCTCCTGGATTTGCTACCGATACTTTATAGTAAAAATGAAAATATAAATAAAATGTTAAATGCTAAAATATAAATGAAATACTAAAAACAAATAAAATACTAAACAGATAACAGAGTATGATGACATGTTGATATACTTATTTATTACATACATTTTTTTTATGTGAGTAGAGTAGCAAACGAGCATGTAAACCACTTGATGGTAAGCAGTTGCAGCCCATAGACATCCATGTTCAGTCACAGATATGAATGAAATCCTATCTGAGCTCCAACATGGATGTGTTGTTAATTCTGAGGACTAAGATAGTCGCCCCCCTTCAAAGTGTAGTCGGCAACCACACCTCTCCAAAAGAAACACAAATAATGCTTTACTAACATAATGAGGGCGACTGTGGTACCTCCCTGGTCTAACTATAGTTTTCCCGCCTTCAAATTAACTTTACACTGTTGTTATAACAAAGCTGTCCTGGTCAAACCATGAGTTAACAAGTCTTAAGTACTATTGGTTTATTATATTACAAATAAAATGAAAATAAATAAGGTGTCAACCCTAATCATTAAACGATTCATATTTATTATGATGAAAGTATATGATATACTTAATACTGTTCTTGCTCCAATTTATGTCTGGAACAAACAACTTTGGCTTTTGTCAAAACATTGTCTTATAAATAATTGCGATTAAATTTTAATGTGCTTTATCTCAATTACCAATAACTATAATAAAACAATGAGTTTGAGCAGACGAAACCAAACTACTTAATCAAATTAAAATTCCAACACATTCTTTAAATATATTGCCCCACCTGAATTTAATGCATGTAATTTTTTTCCATCAGTTATTTAAATAAAATGTTAAAATAAAGTTTGTGCTCATTGTAAATAAGAGTTTACAACAACAATTGGAGCTAACAGTACATGGAAAAAACTATAAGTTTACATAAATCTTTAATGAATGAAGAAAATAAATTGCAAAAATATGAGCTCCAATTACCTTTCCCTTTATGGCTTTGTGTGCAGTAGGTACAGGACTAAATGTTTATGATCTACAGATTTATTGTTAGTTATTTCGCATATATTTTATTGCATTGGCAGTTTCTAATCAGAGATTTAGAATATTTCGTACCCAAAATCCTTCTTTTTCCCCTAGACGGCCAGGACCCCAAAACCATGCGGTAATAGTGTTATATTCTAGTAAATTCTCGTTTCTAATTATTCATATAAAATCCATTAAGTGTGATGTATAAATATGTATTGATACGGTCGGTGTACAGCTTTTTTGCGATTTAATAATCTTATTTGATTTTATTTTAAAACAATAATAAGTCATTCAGATTTTTCAAACGTTATATTTATCTGTTTTGAATAGTGAAAAGAAATTGGAATTTAATCAGAATCAATGAGAAAATTATAATATATAGGTATTATAATCAAATTCTAACCTCAAAAGCTCAAATCAAATCAAAGTCAAAATCGGCATTCAGCTATCCGAGTTTCCGGCATTGCTTTAATTTATTGTCTATCTAACATCTATGCCTATCATAGCATAAATAAATATCACAGAGTTAAAAAAAATACGTTAACAAATTTCCCACAGAATATTTTAATTCCAGTAATAAGAAATGAAAATCCGTATTATTAAATTAAAATTGTATAAATTTCTATTACTTAAATTTTTTGCATTAAATTGATGCAAAGACTAAATATCGTATAAATAAAAACGTTTCCTGTACTCACTTATAAAATTATTTACTTATATGTTGTACAAGGTAGACATACTGGGTAAAAGCGAAATTATATTTCGCCTAGTTGAAAGTACTACTACTAGGGATTATATATTTTGTAGTTAAAATACTTATTATCTTGGTCTTGTTATCTTATAGTATGGTCATATAACATAATGTGACGTGATACGTCATCCCTAGCTGTCAGTTTTATTGCACGCATGATATCGGTGTATTAGTTTTAAACAATTATTTTACATTAATTATATTTTGTGAATTAAAAAGCCTCAATGTCTCAAGCAACAATAGGTGTAAAGCCAGCAGGGAAAAGTTGGCGTGAAATCAATCAAGAGAAAAAGGCATTAAAGCGACAGCGAAATGAGGAGAAAATAATCAAACGGATGAAAAGACTTGAACACGAAAAGGATGTTGAGGAAAAGATAAAAGAAGAAGAGGAAAAGGAGAAGAAGAATGCTGAAATATCAACTATTAGCATAGCGGTCCCGGGTTCTATTTTAGAGAACGCTCAATCTGTAGAGTTGCGCACGTATTTAGCGGGACAAATAGCGCGGGCAGCTTGCGTATTTTGTGTCGACGAAGTAATTGTTTACGACGATATTGGGGATAAATTAAACACTAAGAAGTCAAAATTGGAGGATGTTGATGGCGGGAAAGTGGCGAGGAAAAGCTGTGTTCAATTGGCTCGAATATTGCAATATTTGGAATGTCCTCAATACCTACGGAAACACTTCTTCCCTATACACAAGGACTTGGAATTTGCAGGTCTTTTAAACCCTTTAGATGCGCCGCATCACTTGAGACAGTCAAATGACTTTCAGTTTAGGTAATCTGTACAGATAATTCCATGTATACTTTATAAAATTTGCCTTATGCT
Organism: Phocides pigmalion okeechobee; assembly: GCA_018251015.1. Classification (NCBI taxonomy): domain Eukaryota; kingdom Metazoa; phylum Arthropoda; class Insecta; order Lepidoptera; family Hesperiidae; genus Phocides; species Phocides pigmalion. Next base: position 12,746 of record DWON01007463.1, read on the forward strand.
ATCTGTAAAATTTGTTATTTCTTGACAGCTAGAGTACAAAAGCATCACCACAATATAGAAAAATAGAAAATAGAAAATAAAAAAATGTTTTATTTCCAATAAACAAGTGTTAATAAATAAACAATATGACAATTTCTAAGTGCGATTAGTATGTAGG
>DWON01007464.1:0-12900 GCA_018251015.1 Phocides pigmalion okeechobee
GTTAAGTGGTCACTGCAGCCCATGGACAACCACGTCCAATCTCAAATAGAACAGAAGTTCTGTTTAAGGATGGACGCAGATACGTTTCTACTCTTGAGGACTATGATGGTCGCCTCCAATAATGTGTGTCAGGCAACCACACCTCTCCAACCGAACACAATACATGAAAAACATGTTGCTTTACGGCAGGTTATAAGGGTAGCGGTGGTGCCGCCCCGGGCGAGCTCTAACGGCTCTACCATCTTTAAAAGTTAAAAGTTAGTTTAATTATCACTTATATGGACCGTGGTACGAACGTCCAAGATACTATAGTAATTGAAATCCACTTAAGCTAACTGCCATATCACTTACAGTGAAATATGCCTTTCATATTAATTTGAATCCGCTAGTCGGCTGCCATCTTGATTCCAATAAAATAAGTTTAATAAGTCGTTTTAAAAATTTTGCTTAATTTGGTTCAAGTATCAAACTACGAGTATATCAGACTTGGTACATAAGAACTTAGTCCTATATCAGTTGACAGCGACTCGAGTCGACTCGAGTTACCACCCTACATCTAATAAAGTATGTTTATAATTTCTTAACGTAAATTTCGCTTACTTTAGTCTTAGTAACGTAGTCGGTCAGTCTAAGAAAAGTAAGTCCAACGCTCATCAGTTGATATCGACTCTAGTCTATTCTAGGCGGCATCTTATCTCTCAAAAAGTACGTTGTTGAACTTGAATTGCTAACTTATTTTAGTATAGGTAAAGTATTCAGTGATACCAGATTTCATTTACATCTCAGAGATACCAGATTACTTAACTGAGATTCTTATATCAGTTTAGAGGTAGCCTCATTTCAAATAAAGTACCTTCTTTAATTCGCGATGTAAATTTGCTAACTTTAGATCAATTGATATCGACTCGAGTCAACTCTTGATACCGTTCCACTTCTGATAAGGTATGTTGGTTGATTCCCTACGTTTACTTCGCTAAGGTTAACTTAAATCGGAGATGTTACGTTAAGGACTAGCCCCGTCTCGGTAGACATCAACTCGAGTCGACTCTAAATGCTGTCCCACCTCCAATAAAATAAGTTCATCAACGCTTAATATGAATCTAGCTATGTTTCGCTTAAGTATCAAGCTGTATGGATCGTAGTACATCAAAAGTTAATCCTATATCAGTTGAAATCTACTCGAGTCGACTCTAGATGCCGTCCCACCTCCAATATAGTAAATTGATCAATGCTCAATGTAAATTTCGCACAACTTAGCTTAAGTATCAAGCTGTACCGGGCGTAGTATATCAAAAGCTAGTCCTATATCAGTTGATATCGACTCGAGTCCGCCAATATAGTAAGTTGATCAACTCCCAATGTAGATTTCGCAAATTTTAGCTCAAGTATCAAGCTGTATCCGCCGTAGTACATCAAAAGCTAGTCCTATATCAGTTGATATCGACTCGAGTCGACTCTAGATGCCGTCCCACCTCCAATAAAGTGCGCCCATCAATTCAGGCGTTGCGAAGAGGTTTCTCTTACCTCGGGCCACGGATGACGGATGGGTAGGTGGTCGGTGGACGAACAAAACTTATTTGTAATTAATAATTTGTATCGTATTCATATTTAAACTGTAAATGATGGGAATATTTTTAATAGGGGATTCGAAGGAATATATCGAACATATTATAGGTAGGTATAGTGTTTGAAAGATTAAGTTTATATTTTAAAAAAATGTCGGAACTTTTTACAAACATTCTAGAAAAAACTTTTTTTTATTTACTACCTTTTTTAGTTTTTTTTTAATTTGTACTGCTTTTTTAGTAATGTGAATTTGAAGTCGAATGCAATTGTACCATTACATTTTTTTTTATTTACAAACAAAATAAAATACAAATAAAGTAATCTTTTTTATTAATTTTGCGAGTACAATTCATGCATTTCGTGAGAAAAGGCTCTCTTGCATATTAGGCAATGTCACGTAGTACTTCAGATCTTATACGCTGAACCTGGAGGATAGCTGAGCTGTATCGATTTAACTTCACTTGGCCTGCATGCTCGTTCGATACTCTTCTCAAAAAAACTAAGAAGACGTTTTTAACGAACTCCTAACGTCCCATGAAAAATAAAAATAATGTAAAGACATTCCTAAAATACTCCTAAATTCCTTTGAAAAAGGAAAGTAATATACAGACGTTCCTAACAAATTCCTAACGTGAAATTGATTGGCAGAATTTCGCAACAGTCATCAGCATAGGAATTGTATAAATCAAAAGGGGTGTGCACACCGGCCCATCAGAATTCAAACGGCCGATTTCCGTATGTCACAGCAAGCTGACGCTTACCTGAAATTCAGTTCGGGACAAAACCCGTGTCGGAATTTGGGTAAACTTCCTACATTTGCATTTGTTATCGATTTGTACAAGAGGCTATCTATGTCTATATATAATGATAGAGGTCTACGTATCACGCCAAAACTACTGGATAAATTTCGATAAAAAGTTTTAGGTATTCTTAGTGATTTGGCCCTTATCTAAAGTCGATCAAAGTTGATGTTCTGATTTTACATTGCACCCTTGACATTCATTAAGTCTATGTAATATACCTTATAATATAATGTAATTCCTTATAGTGAAACAAAATAATTGAAATGTAATTTAAAGAAAACAATATTACGACATCTTCATTTGGTCGACGTTTCTGGTAACAAGAGCGCTGGTTCTTATCTCGCCCGAGAATTGCGATTAAATTTTGTAATAGACTAAAACTTTTCAGGTCTATTTCTGGAAAATTTATATTATTAATAATTTGTTACGACATTTCATATACATAATTTTCTATATCATGTAAATGACACAAAAATATATGTCTAAATACTCAAATCAAAAGTAAAATCTTGAAATTTCCACGTAAGTCATTATTCATGGCTATTAAATCGAACTGTCGAATAGAGTTTTCAATTTTGCCGCTAGATGTCGCTACTTGTTGCATCGATCAATAAGTGCCCTATAATCCTCATATCATTTACCTACATGATGTATATTATAGTTTTATGTAACCATTACGGTTACTTTTAAACAATGATCTTTTAAAATAAAGTTACTTATTAAAACAATATTACTTGCATGAATATCTTTTCTCAACAGTTTAACAAATAATTTTAAATTAATGTCATCGCGGAATTTATATATTTTACTATGTAAAGCATATTCACGATTAACGATTTTTAATCGCCGATATTTCGAATCAGTTGCATGGCGCGTAGTCAATGGAACACCGTGGTGGCGGGGGAAACTGTTGATAGGTGCTAGTGGTAGATTGATATATGTACCCTACGTCTAGTGCGTTTTTCTTATTTGGGTTCCGTGTCACGACACACAACACAATTTGTATCTAACCGCTCTGAATTTTGCACTATTTGTGATTTACATAAATTAACCAACGTATTCCACGTTTGGGCTAACTTACACCATGTTCTCTAATGAAGTTCTGAAGATGTTTCTTGATCTCTATTGCCTATTACCTCATAACATCAATAGAGAAGATGGTAAAATAAAAAGTTTAATAAAGACATTCAGCCGATAAAAAAAAATATAGTGGTTATTCTAAATATTTTTACGATACGTTGAAACTGCAAATCTTAAACCAACTCAGATTTTACATCTGATTAAACCCAATTTAGTATTCAAGATAACATTTTTATCAAGCATCAAGCTTTATCCAATTACAGGCACCTATTACAAATATCTCAAATTCTTACAAAACTTATATTAAATCTTAACATATCTTAGGGCTTTTGCGGATATGCAGCTTTTATCATCGGCGATCGACGATTTAACAGCTTTCAGAAGCTAGATGCAACGACTAATCCCAAGCTTCAAGTAAAAACGCCAATATCGCGACAGAACGCAGCAAGTCACCAAAGTATAATGCAACACGGTCTTAATCGCTAAATCATGCGTTTTTAATACTGCTATTGAACGAAGGGAATCATTAAAACGCATTGCGACACAATACAATCGCAACAGCGCGAATCGACGATACTAAACTAAACGAACTAAATGAATAACTTGATGTAGCATCACAATATTCGCAAAATCATGCGTTTTTCATACTGTGACCGCAAAGAATCGCCAAGACTCCTGGCAGCATGGATGCTATATCATAAATACCGGTCGCCAATGTTACGCACAACGATGCCAGTCAAAAAAAGTAATACACATAGCTGTATCGCTAAATATTGCGTTTTTTAATTTGCGATTGAACGCAAGAAGTCGAAAAATCGCGTTTCGACATCGATACAATCGTAAAAACACAAAGCGGCCACGAACAAAGCAAGTCAATAAAACCTAATATAACATCACTACAACCACTAAATCATACATTTTCATACTGCGATTGTAGCAGACAGTCGTCAAAACGCGTTACGGCATCATGTTTGCTAATGCCCTTAGGTCCTAAGTATGAATCTATCTATATAATAAACACTATCTCTGTGCCTAGTATTGATCGGATGCCCATCGGGATCTACAATCAAAGATACAATCTAAAGGGTGTAGAATGCGCCTGCGCACGACTCGCCCGACTAATGATAATGCCAACCCGACAATTAACCACCATTCGTACTGGGCCGCACCCGTCAATGTTGATTTGTGATTGATACTATATACCTCTTTATATCCACTGCAACCCAAATTAAACTATCTTTCGTTGAAATAAAGTTGAGTTTTAAATGCAGATGAAACGTTACGTATCCGATTTTGAGTTATATGCATCGTCTTAGTTGTACGCTTTTTGTTATATGCTGTCCTTTATACTTTAAATCTTTGTTCTATTTTAAACCGTATGCATATTGATTTAAGGTAAGTTTTACCTATTATAGAGTATTAAGGTGTTGTATTGGTTAGTTGTGGATCAAAAATATTTAGTACCTAGTCGGTTTATAAAGAAAAGGTTAGACTCCAATCTATTAACGATCAAAATACGCAACTATTACAGCCGATTTACTTTTGTCTACTTTTTCGCCCACAGAAACAACCAACAATCATACATTCATGGAAACAACAATTTCCAACATTATTTAGTGCACACTTATGCTTTATTAAGAACTGATCTGCAAAATTTCCAGATTCTTGGTTCAAGGACTTATGACGTATTTTTTTGGATTTTCAGTCACTTTACTTTTATATATTAAATAAAAATGTAAAGATTTCATGAAAAAATGGAAAACTTTGTCTATAAGATTGCGATAAGTAAATAAAGATAAAAACAAAGACCACGCCGATCACAGGATGTTTTCGGTTATGATATCTGCCTAAAAAATTCACATTGACGTTTATTTGTAAATACCATAGGAATGTTATGTCATTTAAGATTCTATGAAATCTTTTAAAATTGTGACGCATTGTTGAAATGTAATGAAAAATTATAAATATTTTTTACATTTTTTTTATATGTTTGTGATTAAGTTGGTAACTACGAATGATCGATACGATATTCTGAGATACGTGTAACTTTTTGTTGAAACCACCGACTGGAGTAAATTTCATTTTAATTTTAGATTTTTCATTTTTATTTAGCTTTCCAGTTTTATATCATCCAGCAAGTCCTTATAGGATTTTAATAAAAAATGTATTATTTTGTAAGAATTGGAAGAACTATTTGAAAAGATTTCTCAATCCACACGCATATGCAACGCATCTTCATACGACCTAATAAGACCGAGGCTACTATGGAGCTACGGAGCTATGGAGGCTACATATATCTACGAGCTGCGGCTACAACTTAACACCGGAGGCCTGCATGTTCGTTTGATAGCCCTGATAAATGCATATTACACCGGTTGGATGTAATTTCAACGGTTGAACATTATAAGGTGTAATTTGAACGGTTAAACCTTATTATAGGATGTAATTTAAACGGATCCCAAGTTTTATATCGTTTCGTTTTATCGTTTTATTGTTCGTAGTGAGACAACGTACACACATTTAAATTTATATACATCACGCATTAGCTTTATAGCTACATTTTGGATTTAGGTACGACAGGAAATTTATAAAAATATGATTTTGGAATGTTATTGTAATAAATTATTGGTATGAGAAATGATAGAAATGTTTTATGATTATTTATTGATCAAAGAAAATATTAAATTAATCTGCTATTTTATTCTAAACATGATCTTATCATGTTCCTTAAGTTTCTGCACTAAAATCTCTGTCGTAGAAGCCCGTATATCCTGAGTACCATAGACAAACAGATTTTGTACTTGTGTTTCTACACAAGTGCAAAAACAGCCAGATCCTCCCTCTCTAGGCCTGCTTCCTTGCCCTTCTGACGTCCACTCTCTTCCTCGAGAGCTACAGGGCTGCGTCACGTCAGACCGCTGGGAAGACGGCTGCTGAATCTAATGTAGGACTTGCGAGACGATGACCTTGAGCCTCGTCCAACGAGGGGGCCAGGTATCGTCGATAAGCTAAAATTTGCCTAGTTAAAGACTCCTCTCTCCACTCTCTTTCTTCTCTTGCGCCAGAGGCTTCATGCCACGGTAACAGCTCTTGCAGATACTTTACTGTCGATATGGGCGATTATTGTACTATAGTTAGATATCATATAGTTAGATAGATTATTATCTGTCAATATTGTTACTACTATCGTTAAAAGCTTCTCATCTTACCCTACTTAATAAAATAAGAACGTATCATTAAAAAAAGATCTACGTATGTAAATTTGTTTTTAATTTTGAACCTTTCTATTGCATAATTCTTGAGCGATAACTTCTGCTCACTGCCCCACCCACTAGTTGTGAGTGTTGTGAAGGCCGAAACAAAACGGCATAAATCTCTTGTCCTCCAAAATTCCTGTGTTTATAGCAATTAACAGTTGCCGACGTCAACGCGTACCCGTTGATTTACTGTAGGGACTAGTGTACACGGGTAGTATTTATTTCTATTGATTTTTAGGGTTCTGTACCTCAAAAGAAAATCTCAAAATAATTTTTAATTGGGGAACACTATAGCTTGACTGGGGAGGTACCACCGCCGCCTTCATAATCCTCCGTAAAGCATTACTTGTGATTCGGTTGAAGAGGTGCGGGAGCCGGCTACACTTTGAAGCGTGGCGACCATCTTAGTCTTCAGGAGTAGCTACGAATCTACGTTCAAGCTCAGATTAGATTTCGGTCTTGTTTGTGGTTACATGTGGATGTCTCTGGGCTGCAACTACTTAACATCAGGTGGTTTGCAAGCTCGTTTGCTACTCTTCTCACATAAAAAAATCATTATAAAATATTTCATAAATTTCAAAGATACAATATAAAATCGGCCTTGAACAAGTTGGCTAAATTGACCGGGGGAAAAAAGCGAACAGATGAAAACGCTCGGCACTCTTTTTAAATGATATAATTGATAAAATCCACAGCTCGAACGTAGATACATTGCATCTCCTGAGGACCAAAATGGTCAGCTTGATTCAAAGTCTAACCAGCAACCGCATCTCTCCACCCAAACACAAATAATGCTTTACGGTGGACTATGAGGGCGGCGGCGGTACGTGCCTGGTCGAACTATAGTTATAACCAACGCGCGTAAATATATTTTTTTTACCCCAACGCGCTTTTAAATTCCTCAATATAAGTACCAGTGATCTTTCTCTGCCCAATAGTCAAATGAACCCTCTAGCCAATAACTAGCCTGCCTTCATCCTTATGCCATCCGCCTTACAAGTTATTTATCGTGGACTTAATTACTGGCTTCGAAGCGACGCGCTTGTCCCGACAGATGTGAATATGGGAACGTTTGTGACCCATAGATCTATATAAATAAAAATGTATTGTCGTTTGTATTTCTCACTCTCTCTATTACTAAGAAATGATGCGACCGAATTTGATGATTACGTTCATAAATACTTTATTCTCATAAAGACTTACTGGCACTTACATGAGAACATATCGACATGTAAAAATTATAACATAGGTCGTCGTCGGAATAATATATCAAAATTAGCAATAATTATCAAATAAATCTTTTACAAAAAATTTGATAGACATCGCTTTAACGTAATGTTTCTCAATGCGATTCCATTATAAGGAAAATATGGTGATTCCTATTTGTTATGTTAATTATGGTATAAGTACAGGCGTGCATAAAAAAATTTAATCTACAGGAAAGGTCGGAATTTTTAATGTTATTTAGTCTGAATAATTTTAATACAAAAATGAAATGTTCAATTTAACAGATCTGATGACGTACGTGTCAAAATTCAAAATATTTTTAAACAAAACTGTCGTTACAACTCCTTTTTAATGCCAAAAAACTAAGTAGATAAACTAGATCTTTGGAACGATGCAACAGATTTTAATGCGGTTTTCATCAATAGACAGAGTATTTTAAATGGATGTTTTACGTGTATAACACATGCATATTAATGTACAGAAAAGTTGAGAATTTCAATGATATGTAATATTATGTCTTAATTCATCGCTATCGATCGCTTATTTCGTCTAAACGAAAATACTTAAAAAACTATTAAAATTTAAAAAGTGTTTTAAACGAAATTACTTAAAAGTATTTTTATATAACAAAATGTTTTAACCGAAATTACTCGAAAAACCTATTAAAATAAAAATATGGTTTGTTTTTCCTCTCACCAGTAAGCAAGAAGCCTTACATTAACAGTATTGTCTGTATGAATTATTCGTACGTATACGATCGGCAGATAAAAATAAAAATGGACGGAAAACAGTGACTCCTTTGTATGTTGATGAAGGAATCTCCAATTTCTATTTTTATACAAGTCATCGTCACCGGCAGTTCTGCTGGACCTGCTGCTGGACCAAGAACCATGGGTGGCACAAGCAGTCGCTACTCACGTAGGTAAAAAAATCTGCCACCACTTGCCCCTGCTGCTCATCCAACCAGAATTGCTGAAGGACATTAACCTTCAATACATATCTCTTTAACGCATTTTACTGCTTATTGCTGAAATAGAAATGATTGACGAGACTAACTATTTAAATATTTTAAAGGGAGAACTATAGTTCGACCGGGGAAGTACCTCCGCCGCCCTCATAATCCGCCGTAAAGCATTACTTATGTTTTAGTTGGAGAGGTGAGGTTGCCGGCTATACTTTGAAGCGAGGCGACCTTCTTCGTCCTCAGGAGTTGCAATGTATCTACGATCGAGCTCAGATAGGATTTCGGTCGTATTCGTGATTGTACGTGGATATCTATGGGCTGCGACTACTTAACATCAGGTGGTTTGCATGCTCGTTTGCTACTCTTTTCACATAAAGTCACCTGGATCGTGGACTACACGGTGACTGCTCGTTGATACAATTTCCAAAATCACATTCACTACTAAATTTTATGCGTATTAATATTGGCCCACCTTGAAATCGCAGAGATCCGCAAGCAAAAAATGCTCGAAAGTAAATAATTTTACATTACTTTAGCGAGTGCACATCATTGGCGAATTGTAATAAAAATATTTTCAACTTAAAACTCATGGACGACAAAATAATTAACCCAAATTGCGGTGAGCGGCACATTGGAGTACTTACAACTCGATTAATATGTACAAGTATGAAAAAAAGTATTCATTTTTGAGTTTATCTTTAGATAGTACAAAACGAACTCCCTTTCCGCCGTCTGTAAGCTTAGATCTTTCAAACTACGCAAGGGATTTTAACGCGGTTAAAAGGAAGGCTCATATGTATAATAAATTCATATTCTAGTAGAGAAAAGCTTAGAATTTCATAACATTGTAATGTGATGTCGTAAATACATTCGTAAACTAACTAGCCAGTTATAGTATATTTTTGTTCTCGTCGTTTGTAAAATAAGTTATTGACACTTTTATTATAGACTTGTTTTCGTCTGCGGTTTTGCACTACAATAGATAGTACAATAGATACCAATAAATCCTTCATCTATTTATATGATGTATACGTATATTTGAAGTACATCTATAAAAGGTATGAAACAAATCATTTTAATTTTCATCTTCTATTTTATTAGCTTTATAAACTTTCAACACATATTTTACTCCTTTAGGGGTAAAATTTTCAGAATTCCTTTCTTAGTGGTCACTTACGCTATACAAAGAAGTTAGAAAAGAAATGACACGATTGTCAGTTTAGTAGTTTCGGCCATGAGTTCATCTCCGTGTCGGTCACTCACCACTTTTTATATATATGAATTTCCTAAATGTACAAACGAAACTTAGTGGTCCTGCGTACGTACAATCGTTATCAATTGAGGAGCATTAATGATATCGATTTTTTCAACAATAAAGTTTTACGATTTTTAAATTGACACCCGGGGCGTCAGATTTTTGCTTTCAAACTATTGACACGTTCGAATTGACCTGATTTGTGAGTCTCCATTGTTTTGATCCGACATGAAGTATTTGGTAATCTGATACAACTAAAAAGAAATGACTTCATCCAACTATTGCTTGTTATTGGACCCGGAATACATTTGAAATTGAAAAGAATCGCTGAAATTACTTAATTTTACAGAAAAAAAATGTAATAACAATATTAACAAAGCTTGGCTGTCCATTATAGACTATAAATGCCACAGAAAATTTATAGCATTTTATGCTATGCTGTTTCATTGTGCTTTGACCAAATAGTAGTCAGATAAATGTTTTTCCTATAATTTTCAGGGTCATAGAGAACATGAGTAGTAGAGAGTTGTCTACAAAGGAAACTATTTATTTACAAATTTATGAAGGAATCTAGCATGACCATTATTTAATCGAAGACTTTATTTAAAATACAAATACAGAAACAAAAATATAATTTAGATGAGCCCTTTGGATGAATATTATAGTTAAAAGCATAATTTTTGTGTTCTTCTACTGAGCACTGATTCTTTCCTCAAAATTGGTTGGTGACCGTTGGTGGTGTAACAAGTTGTATCAAAATAATACTCAACAAATAGGCCTGACAAGGCCTTGTGACTTATCGAATGATATCCGATTGCAACGACCGAGATTGAACACATGCCGTATTAGCGTACCCTCTAAAGACAGAAACCTTGTATAAAATGTACTAAATTTACCATTGAAAGTTGCTGAAATTAGCTGATAAGTTTTGGCAACAAAATTATACAGATCGGCTGTGGAAATTAAAGCGACAGCCTTGCTTGATTGACCGTCATGAAATCCACTCGAATCAGTGCAATGGAAACCCGGTGCAGCGCATCAAAAATCGACAATAACATCGGCTCATGTGAAAGGTGTCTCAGTAACGAGAAGACGCCGCGGTAGATCCGTTATACTTGGTGTTAGGCTCCCTGCATAATGACTGGGAATCTAGAATACCTTGGAGAAGTTGGAAAGGTTTTCTGTAATTATTACTACAATTATATACTGTTTGCAACATCGAGTTCCTAGTTGTAAGTTTTTTCGAAAAGAAGCAAATGAGCAATTGTCTTAAATGGTTTCTGCAGCCCATTTGATAACCAACCAACCTCAAATACAACCAAAGTTCTTTCTGATGTCGTGCATAGCATTCCTCAAAACTGAGAAGTCTTTAATCAAAACCGACAACTGCTTTACGGCGGATTATGAGGGCGAATGAGGTACACCCCTATGGAACTGTTTCTCTACCTTGATGAATGTACTGTCCCCGATGCCGTAGACTTTTACTCCGAGGTTGCTTAACCCTTCCCTGCTGCGTACAACACTTGTGTATTACTTTACGCAAGCGCTTGCAGCTTGTACACACAAATGGTGAACACAAATGCTGTGTTTACGTCAGCGGCACAAGACTGCGGGCGGACATTACGGCTTGGTCCTCAGGAGTAGCAACGTTAGATACGTTGCTACTCCTGAGGACCAAGATATCTGGTACCACCGCTGCCCTCATAATTCGCCGTAAAGCATTACTTGTGTTTTGGTTGAAGGGGTGCTGTTGCCGGGTACACTTTAAAGCGAGGCGACGATCTTAGTCGTCAGGAGTAGCAGGAGATTCGTTATGTACGTTCGAGCTCAGATAAGATTTCAGTCGTGTTGGTGGTTGTACATTGATGTCTATGGGCTGCGACTTTTTACCATCAGGCGGTTTGCATGCTCGTTTGCTACTCTGCTCACATAAAAAAGTATGTCTCCCGCAATCTTGACAATTATATATCAATCATAATTAATATATGAGCAGCGAAATCAGCTTAAAAAAAGTCTACCAACTTTTGTCAACTACATGTGAAAAGGTCTTAAAATATTAAAATCCATTAAACTTATTGTTATTATTTCAACACAAAGATTATGGACACGTGCACCTTATTTTATTGTTATCAGATCACTGATAACGCTTCCATCGGTACTTAACTTGTTATAATAATTTTTAAATGTTATCAAAATGGGTATTTATACCATACATACCTACCGAGCTTAACGTGAATGGATTTAAGTAATATATAAAAATACTGTTATTTTTTATATAAAGTTACTTTTAAAGAAGAAGACGGTAGAATGTGAATGGACGTGTATATACACCTATATACTTATAATGTAATGGTTACGAAGGTACATGAAGCGTTTTTGTATTTCGATGGAAAGGTATGGTTGTCGACTACACTTACATAAGAGACAACGTTCTTACTTTCAGGATTAGAACCACATCTATGGTCTAAGATGGGACTCTTTTTTATGTTAGGAGAGCAGGTAATGAGCGCGCAGACCATCTGATGTTAGTCTCTGCAGCCCATGAACATCCACGCCCAACCTCAAACAAATCTAGTGTTGGCTAACGTTAAATATTGACGCGACCAAGTACGCGATACTATTCAAAAATTTTTTTTATTGCGAAAGAGTAAGAAACGGGCATGCAGGCCACCTGGTGTTAAGTGATCACTGCAGCGCATGGACAACCACGTCCAATCTCAAATAGAACAGAAGTTCTATTTAAGGATG
>DWON01007465.1:0-12899 GCA_018251015.1 Phocides pigmalion okeechobee
CACCTCCCCAACCGAAACACAATACATGAAGAACATGTTGCTTTACGGCGGGTTATGACGGTGGCGGTGGTGCCGCCGTGGGTAAACTCTTACGGCTCTACCACCTTTAAAATATATTGTATAGCGTAGCGTAACATATTAGAATGAAACTTATTGGGCAGATAACGTTTCGTTAATTAAAATATAGGCTAAATTTTGTTTCCAAATAATACGACTTTCCGGGTATGAATAAAATGACGCAAACAAATAGTAAAATTAAGGTATTAAATAAGTGTATTAATAATTTAATTTCTTTGTATGTTTATACACTCAATTACAGAGTACCTACGGATCAGTTGCTATTCAAAACTCAAACCGGATAATAATAATGGTCTACACCAAAAGATACCTAGCACTCAAAAACCGCACATTTACTTCATACATAGGGCTGTCAACTAAAGTCGGGTTGTAAAGAAAATGAACTTTACATTGGGAAAGTAAATAAAAATACCTAATTTTAAAATTTCTTTCTCAAATTATTAATTATTAGCCATTTAAAAGGTTGCATATCCACAAACGAGGTATGAGGATGTCGGTAAATAGCTTTGTAGGACTAAAACAGTATAATAGTTTTGACAATAAAAGCTAGTTTTTAACAGTATGGTTGTCAACCCTACGAAACCAATACATACAAGTTACCATGAGAGGAATACACCTAGTAACCAACAGGAGGTACGAACGAACGAACACGTTCAAACTTCCCAAGGTCGCTAAAACAACTTGTAGATCATAAATAACCCCGCAAAAACCGTCACGTAGCTATATCTCATTGGAACGATTATTGTGTCCACCTCTCTTTATTGATCAATAGGCTCTGCCCGTGGCGTCGAACGTGGGCATATCGGAAGATATACATCACAGTAACTTTATGGTTGTCACACTTACAATCATAATAAATAGTTATTTATATAGTTTTATTTTTCGGTAAACTTTTTACTTATTAGAAACTGTTTTTATTACCTATACATGTACTTTTATATATTTAAGGTACCCTTTAATAATAATTTGCATTCCCACAATTTGTGACGCAAAATTTAAAAAATATGTAATAATCATATATAAAATATTCGTGTATTTTAAGGTAGAAAAAACGTGAGAAACTACTCTAACATTTAAATGCAGTATCAGATATAACATATACATTTATAGTTTAATTCATGTGATTTTATATTTTAAAACTAGCAGTGCCCCATAATAATCATACAGTTAAATTAAAACAAACCCCCTTTTTGAATAATGTTTATCACTCTACGAATTACTTCTACAATTTTAATATCAGGCATGTAAGCCTATATTTCGCGGGAAAATCGGCAGGTTAACTCTAGTAAAACATTTGCTTAACCGAGGTTTAGGAAACCAAATTTACATATTTGTCGATTATCCTTTTCCTTTCTAGTATATAAAAATAAAACGTCAGTTTGTTTATATGTATATACATAATATATTAGTAATAAATATTGCGAAACTACAACTTACAATATTCATCCATAGATGGCAAAAATAGTTTGGTAAAATTTCAGCTCATGATTTTGGCTCCTAAATAAAATTTAAAAACATGATTTCCTGATATTCCGTTATACATAAAACATAGCAAATAATTATGAACGATCGGTCTCTACAATTTATTAAAAGAAATAAAGACAAAGACTGGCACATAAATTACTAACCTGTAATATGGCAGGTTACGTATGAAATATCTCAATAATTGGCAGCGTGTTTTATCGAAATAAATAGCTGGAAGACAAATACACGGCAAGTCCGCGTAATTGGCCGCGCGAGATTGCTCACGAGCTTATGATCCGTGAAATCGCATTAAGCCAATTCTGGTTCAATAGCTCCATCCAAATTGGTTAATGGGAGAATACAAACTTAATGTATCTTATTAACCTATTAACTTTTATTGGAAAGGAACTAAACATATACATGATAAACTATTTTTTGTATTCTTGGTTGTATTGTTTTATTTATTTATCTTTATATGTCTGTGTCCGGCACCCATGACGGATCCGCTAGGTGTCGATAGAATATGTCGTATATTCTTCTTTTATAATCTTACCCAAAGCGAAAAAGCAAATCTGCATTTGTAGAATAAAGCTGTAAGTACCTGTAAAGATAAAAAATAGTTACTCACACACATATTTGACAAGGGCTTAAGTAAAATGAAGAATCAGATTAATGAAATTTTCAACTTAATTTTGTTCTAATGACACCTTTTTTAGCTAACCTAACATTGCACTTAAGTGATAGTAACGAACGCGCAAACCGAACTGTTTATTTCAAATGTTTCTTTGCTAACCGTTTCATGTTTTATTTTATTGAATCATGATTTAGGTTGGATTAAAACACTATCTAGAAACAAAATCTCATTTAAACTTGTTTAAACACTTTCGTAGAAAACAATGTATGAGAACATGCAATCAACGTTACTCTATTAACATTTCCGTCCGTAACAGATTAAGCGCAAGTCATTAGAGAACATTTTCTTAAAACAAAACCTAATAATAAATGTAAAAACACAGTTTTTATGTGAGGAGAGTAGCAAATGAGCATGCAGGCCACCTGATGTTACGTAGTCGCTGCATCCAATTAACATTTACAACCTCAAACAGGATTGAATATCTATCTTGCTCGTTCGTAAATATGATGCTACTCCTGAAGACTAAAATGGTCGACTTGCTTTTATACGTAGCCGCAACCGCGTCTCTCAACCGAAACAGTAGTTGCTTTACGGCGGATTATGCGTGCAACGGTTGAACCACATCGAACTATACTTAAACCACCTGCAAATATTTCCTCCAAATAGTCAATTTATTGCAAATAGTCCCTCACTCTTGACAGAGCGGTCGTGGTTTTACGGTGATTTATCTGTTTTGCATGAAGCAAGTTTGACCATGCGTTTGGATCGTCGCGATGGAAATATTTAACTAACCAGAAAAATATACATACCTACGACCGACTAATGTACTAGTAATATCTACGTCAGTAAAATTCATAGTCAGGTCCCTACAAAGAGAGCCGAGCCGTGACGAAACGTCGCCAATGTACATTGTACGAGTACTTTAGACCAGCTGGAGGAGCGACCTTGACATTTGCATCGCCATAGCCGTGCATTCGCAATAAAATTACAACCTTTGTGTTGTTTATACGTTTCAGCGAAAAAAACATAGGAACACTTAACACAATAGTTTTAACAATAGTGAGAAAAAGTATAATAACTTTAATAATTATTAAAAAATTGTTTGCCAATGATTACAATTTTACCGATTTGATTTTCCAAACATTTTTTTATTATTTAGCTAGCGACCCGGACCAGCTTTGCTCGAGTAACAGAGTTTACCTATATTTACTTACATTATTTTTCTTTTATATATGCATCCAGTCATTACCTAATGGCAAAAACTAACGAATAGAAGCATCTATTTTGAGCAACGACTGAATAAGTATATTGAATTTTACTACTTAATTTCTCGCCCAATTTATAAATAAAACTTACTTATTATACACGAACACCTTCCTCAAGAATCACTACCTGTTATTGAAAACTGTGAGAATATCCGTTCGGTACTTTTTGAGTTTACCATGAACAGACAGACAGACGCGACGGGGGAATTTGTTTTATAATATTTAGAGATAATTCAAAACTATATTTTATTAATAATATTTTGTGCCCATATGATAATATTACGTGAACACCAGTGGCTCAGTTCCCGTCAGCCACAATACTAATATGCAAATATAATATGCTAAAGAAATTTAAAATAAACTGCTAAATCAAGCTACATATCATGCATTTTAAAGCTTCTTCCTAAAGGTCATACGTTTATATAATATCTATATATATAAAAGAAAGTCGTGTTAGTTACACTATTTATAATTAAAGAACGGCTGAACCGATTAGGCTGAAAATTAGTGGGGAGGTAGCTTAGAACCAGGAGACGGATAGGATACTTTTTATCCCGTTCGACTGTAATCCCGTGTGACGTGACAAGTCACTATAAAACGGGGTATAACAAAAACACATCTGACATGGAATAACAAACCGCAAATGACAGCTAAACGTAATTCTGTCTAAGGTTGTGTTTGTGTATGGTTGACAACTTGATAAGTATACATTTTGTCAGAAATCAATAATTATCAGCAATTTGTATTCTCTTTGAATCATCATAAATAATGCCACGACTTATATATAATTTTAGTATCCTAAATCTGCTCATTCATTTTCTCTTAGGCGGAACGTAGTTCGTTGAGCCAGCTAGTATATACTATTTGTTACATATAAACGCTTTCTATCTGTAACATTACGGTTTCTTTTTAGTTTTTTATTTTAAATTTGTAACAACCATTATCGAAAATGCGATATCTAGCTTCAAAATCATTTTTTTCTCCTATATAGCTACTAACATAATGGAAAAAGTTATGGACCCTAATACAAAATTGGAAGGTGGCACGGATTAGGTGGCCGTGTATGTGAAGAAATGAAGTCTTATTTAAGTAAGCCCTAGTTTGCGGTAAAGTAAAGCTGCAGACGGGATTTACATTTGTGTGCAGGAAAAAGATGCCATTTTTCGACGCCAAAAATAGGTCGTCTTTCGCTACCCATATTATATTACATTTTGTACATACACCAAGGCATTCCCATATTTTGTTTCACATATAAAATGATGTTGTGAGGAACAGAAATATTAACTAATTTCCGCAATTATAATACTACCTATGGTACAAGGTTGTACTGCATCATCTTGTTGTTTTATGAAAACAATAAACATCACTTTTTATTTTAAAATAACATTAACACAAATATTTATTTTAAAGGTGGGAGAGGTGAGGTCCCCGGTTACAATTTGAAGCGAGGCGACTATCTTAATCCTAGGGAGCACCAACATACCTACATTAGAGCTCAGATAGGAGGTTGTTCGTGGATGTCTATGGGCTGTGTCTGATCAACATCAGTTGGTTTGCATGCTCGTTTGCTAGTCTTCTCACATAAAAAAGAACAGAAATACAAAGTAACTTCGGCAATTATAATACTAACTATAGTAAAAGTTAGTGCTGCATCATTTTGTTGTTTTATTAAAAGTGTAGAGGATCGCTTTTCATTATAAAATAAAAAAACGCAAATATTAAAACCAAGAAACAGCAACGAGCCGCTATCCACTTTAACAGTCGTTAACGTAAATCGATGCCCCAAGGTGCATACTAATGAGGATTTACTTGCCCTTGTAGCGAAATAAACCTCTTTAATCTTAAAGAACTAAAAACGACGGTTGAATTACTGCAGGTTAAAATTTTCCGTTTTTATAAATTTTCATTTACTGGATTGAATTATGACGGCTATACTATACTGTCAAATTGATAAGAGTTGGTATTGTCCATTACTCAAACAGCATTGGAACATATGAAAAGGGAACGTTTAAATTAAACAAAAAAATTGTTATTGCCAATACTACGAACCAGTCGCATGGGTCGTGGTAACGCCTAAACTGTCAGTTTTGTATTGCCGATAAAATAAACTGAGAATAATGATACAGACCTGCCAAAAAATCTATACACACAAACCTTAAAAAATACATTATGCGCTAATTTCTTATAGATCTCAGAGTTTTTAGTTTGCAATCCAGCGTTCTTGCAATACCATAATAAAAGTGAATCATTTAGTTTATATTTGTTTTGTTTATTGGACCACATAGAAGCACGATGTGAGGCGATAAAAGTGGAGTAAAACACCCACATCGATACACGTGATAAAACTGTAATCGCTCGCTGTCTGTACTGTGTGTACATAGGAGATATACGAGAAAAGCTATTATAAAAGGCCTTTATTTACTCAATAGCACCCAAAAAAACACATGTAAAATTTTGTTGCGTTTGTCTGTGCATTGGTGCGCGCTTTATCGATTAGAAAATTGTTTTATCGATTTCAATGCAGTTTTTACTAATTTATTGTAGTAAGCTTCACTTAACATTTTATGTTTGTTTATTTTAAATCAATAAATATAAAAGTTATGTCAATTTATAGTTACCGATGTGGAAATAAGCGTTAGTTATTTTTCACACGATCGATTAACTTTATGTGGCCTTCATTCCCGAAGGCTATACACCGAATATCGTGTAGAGAAACATTACTGTAAGTTAGATAATCCATTAAATATTAATTCACTTCAGTCTTCTTCTATTTTCTTATGAATCAAAGATAGATATGAACATTTTTCGCAATTAAAAATCCTGGGAAGACCCAAAAATTGAATGCCACGTGAATGAAGTCGCGGCAACAGCTTTTTAAGATAATAAGATAAGTGTTGTTGGAGTACACTCACAAGCAAACAACTTAATCTTTAGGAGTAACAGCGCATCTGCGTACCACTTCCAGAAACCGGATATATGAGTACTCTAAGGATTGCAGCGACTACTCAACTTAGGTAACCTATACGTTCGTTCGCTACTCATGTAAATAAAAACAAAGAAATATCATAAATTTTCCTATTTTAATATACGTAGGTACCAAGATTATACGACCGTTTTAAGTTGGGACTCTCGTAGTTCTCGGAGCAGACAGGTATCGCGTCTTGAATTATTAATGCACGTCGCTCAAAAGGGAAAGTAAGTTTTCTTGCCCCTTTGCGCGAGGCGAGAACCATTCGGTCGATGCATACTAAAAGTGCTTTTTACTTAACGTATCCAGTAATAACGTATTTATATTACACTATTTTCCCTTAAAAACAAAATATTGTAAACAATTTTACAACACTAAATTTGTTTACGTGATTTATAAATTAAAATTGCGATAAAGTGTATAATGTGCATATTATATTTTTGACTAGCTTTTAGCTTTTAGATTAAAAATTCCAAAAGTATCAGGATTCTAGTTTCGACAATTCGATTATAGGTATGGGTAGGAACTCCGTGTCTGTCAGTAACCTTATCATTTTAATAGAGAGACTATATGCGGTTTCGCTCGCATATCTCGCTTTCTGCTCCGTCATTAACTCCCGGTCTGATGAAACACTTCACAAGTACGGTCCCTTGTAACTAACGATGAAAGTTTGATTAAAACACGCAACTTACCCTTACAGCAAGACTTAAATATAACGTTACTTGTGCTTCTGTAGAATATTCTCTTTAAACATAGTAATCAAATAATAAGAAAAATAATTCCTCTACATTTATTATGAAAGTTAATGAGTTTCAAAATAGTTAGAACGTCCCGTTTTCATTTTCAGTAGCATAATTAAAATAGAAAACGAAAGTAATTTGAAATAATTAACAAAAAATAATTAAAAAACTTCTAAGGCAAGAAATATTTTAAAGAGAAATCTAATATCGTTTTCTTCAAAGAGTAAAAAGCCCTTTATTGAGCCTATTAACCCTCAGATCCCATTTATGGACTGCCACTTATAATTCAGTAATACTTACAAAAGGGGTTTCAGTTTAAACCCCGGGGGTAACAACGCAATTGGGGTTGGCTTAAAGTGTGGGGTTCGATCGCTGTCTGAACCTACACAGAAGATATGTGAGAAAAGCTATTATAAGAGGCCTTTATTAAAGCAATAGTCCGTAAAACTACAGTTGTTAGAAAAAAGGGATTACCGATTTCGATACAATTTTCACTAGAGTTCACTAAGCTTCACTAACATTTTGAATAGTGTAATGTCAATTTAAGAAATTTAAATCATGTGTCAGGGAACATAGGGACTTTTTGCTGTTAGAAAATTCGGAAATTCCCGGAAGATATTAATAAAGTCAAGGCTAGTTATTAAACATAAATACTAAATTATTGTGCAAAAATGTTTAGGAGTTACAAATAGAACACTATCGTTAAGGAAAAAAAACATTTCCCTCACAAACACACCTCGCCCTGACCTACATTTGAAGACAAGAACCTCGTCACAGTCTCAAGTCTAAATCTTAACGAACAAGCACCGCACGTTTTAGCTACCTCGTGAATATGCCGCGAATCGATGAATGTAAAACCAGATTTTTATATAATTGATGAAGTCGTGAACACATTACCTGTAACGCTAAAAAACTTATTTTACATTAAATTTTTGGCATTAATGACACCATTTAATGTCTAAAATGTGAGTGACCTAAGAAATTCGAGTTGTGGGTACAGCGAAATAGAAATTTAATTAAATTTTTATTTTGTTTTACTTGCAAAACATACAATACATAATAACAATTATAACACACATCAAGTATAACTCTGAAATCAATGAAGTTTCCACTAATTACTTATAGGTAAACAGAATAACGTGATCGCACAGATCTACAACTAAGTACCCTGTAGTAAAACTATAATATTAAACGACAACAAAACAAAATATATAGGTATCAAGGTTATTTTCGCTATGTTCACTGTTGCCTGTACATGAATCTATATGACTATACAAGGGATCAACACTAAGTACCTACTTATTTTATCAATATTTTTTATGAACCAAAAAACCAGGTGTACTTTTGGAATATTCGTACTGATCAAATTTTATATGACGTTGAATATAATATATATCTTTATGTTTTAAAGAAAAAATAATAAACAAATCTGAATAAAACTCCGTTTTTTTCTAATATCGAAATAGGTCACTATCATTTTAAAGGCGCGATATGAAAATTGGGAACAACCACTCTCTCACGACCTTTAAATCTCAACTGACAGACTTTCTGAATCGTAGTAAGAATCCATTCGAATGATACACATGTTATGAACTTCAATTTAATTAAGGATATTAACATGTCATCGGCTGATTAATATCCGCTGATAAAAAGTGTGTCACAGTGACTTCCGTGTAAAATGTTCAATCAATCACTGTCACTTGTAATAGACTCAATTTATACATATAACTAAAATTTAAGTGTGTGATTTTACAAGTAGAATATATGATGCCTTTAAAAGTATTTTTGTTAAGTTTCACATAACATGCGGGGACCATTTAAGTACTCAGAGGTAGTAACGCACGTGTTATCGATCTCAGTTTATCTATACCGAGTTGTTTACATATGTCTACAGATAGCAGTGAATACTTACCATCAGGTGGACTACATGTTCTTTTCCTAAATCACTTTTTTATGTGAGAAAAGTAGCAAACGAGCACGCAAACCACCTGATGTTAAGTATTCGCAGCCCTTAAACATCCATGTATAACCACAAATACGCTGCTACTCCTGAGGACAAAGATGGTCGCCTCGCTTCAATATGTAGCCGGTCACCGCAACTCTTCAACCGAAACACACGCAATGTTTTACGGCTTATGAGGAAGGCGGTGATACCTCCCCTGTCAATCTATAGTTCACCCACATTTAAAAAACAGGTTTTTCCCAAAAGAAAGGGGACAAGTAGTTTATAAGCTTATATTATGCTTGAAGAATGCCTCATCAAACTTGGCCTGTCAAAGACAAATAAATACAGACACTTTTGTTTTATGTCAGCCAGACGATGATGGGATAAAAATGCCGACGCAACGGTAAGTGCAGATTGTGTAAACATCGAGGCGTTGGTCGTTAAACATGCATAAAAATCTTTATGTAATCATAAAACACGCTCCGAGTAGATACCGAGAGGTTACTGCCTGCCATTTCCTAAGTTGTTTTTGATTTTTCATCGGAATATATATGTTTGAAGATCACCAAGACCATTACTGCCTCCCAGATTTTGTTACTTTTATATTTTTTTAGTAATACTCATGCACATTTACTAATAAAAAAAGTAAAAATGTAAACAATACATTGATTAAACACTTTCCTACTCTTTTCAAAATCCGTCAGTCACAATTGTCTACAAATATCATTTTCTTTTACTTAGTAATTATTTTAAATTGCTGTTAAATGTATTTATTAATAAAATGTATATTTTCTAACTTAAGCAACATAAAGGGACCTTTCGCATTTACAACAGCCTTCAGAAGTCCTACGAGCATCCTAATAGTAATCAAAAATAGGATCCTAATCTTCTAGAAAAAGTTAATGAAACTGTCGTAACGATGGAATTTATTTTAAAAACGGGATCTAGTTACAATTCATTTGCGTGTTTCCTTTGTTTCGTAAGTTTTTAGATAAGAACACATTCACATACAAATGTCAATAACAAAGGATATCTGTCTATCATGGAAATCCCGTTCAGGCACATATAGATAATTTAAATCGTGATTCTGTTAGCAATATCTACCGCCTTGACATAAAATATATTATACAAGTAGTGCTGTATTGTCATCAATCCATTGCTGTCCCAATGTTGGACACGGGTCTCGTATACCAGGGAAGTTTTAAGGCATAGTGCAGGCCAAGTGTGGATTGGTAGATTTCATACACATTTCAGAATTTGATGAAGTACTCTTAGGTAAACATGTTTCCATCAAGACGTCTTCACTGTCACGTACATAATTATTTTGAATAGGTAAATATCTTTGATGCGTGCCATAGATTCTATGCGTTCCATTTGCGTACCCGAAATCTTAACTACTAAGATATCTCGCACTGCTACTCGTTATGTAAAATAACATCATTTCCGTCTTACCGAAACCGAATCGAAACGCAACCTTATAATAAAATGTACAATGGTAGTAGAGGAAGTCCTTGCAGTATAAGATTGAAAATAGTGCAGAAATATGATAGCGATTATTTGAGGGGTATTACCAAGACCACAAAATAAGGCAAGAAAATCGCAATTTCTTCGGTCTACTCAGTCGGTTCGGTCTACTTCGGTCTTGTTAAGCAACGCATACTATAAAATATTTGAGTCAAATCATCGGTATTCGTTGAGTGACACTTGCCAATCAACATCAAAAAAGGTTATTTAGTGCTTCCATGTTATTAAAGTCCTACATAATGTATTAATTTATGCTATTGAAAGTGTTAAATAAATCGATTATAAATGTTTATAAAATGAAAGTAGCAAATAAGCGTAATTGACCTAACGATAAGTAGTCACTACCATCCATGGACATCGTTAACAAAGCCCGTATTAAACTGGAGTTACGTCTGGAGTCGATCTTGGATGCGTTATTACTCCTAAGGACGAAGATAGTCGCTTTAGTTCATAGTGATACCTATAACAGTAAATAAAACTGTTATAATATTTTTCGCTCTACTTACATGCTTACAAAGCTAATCAATTACGGTACCAGTAAATGATTTATCGGTAACTACGCCAAAGTGAAAAGAGATCCTTTAATTAATTGACATGAGGAATTGCCTGGGCGTTCGAGCAATTCTCGAGGCGTCCCTAATTTGCAATGACGAATTACAATGTTATAAAAGGTATAATATATGCTTAATACGTTTACATACGTTGCTTGGTCTTATATAATCTTAGTATCCCATTTCGCAAACACTATGATAGACGGATTTTAGTTTTTTGGTTTTATTGAGTGTTGTTATTAAAATCTTTTTCTGAAAAAATTTCTTTCATTACATTTTGGCGGCCTCTTCTAATTTTGTTTAAGTGAAAAGGTCCTTTAGAGTCAATGGAAGCTTAACGACTTTCAAGTAGAGTTTTTTTTTATAAGGAATACTTATTTTCTATATTATTTATGAACAAAAATAACCACTAAAACATGGTGCTTACTACATATCGAACAAGCTATTCATTTCTCTTAGACTGTATCCAGAAGACAAAGGAGGCCATTTCTTGAACCAATTACTACACTTGCTGGTTCTACTTGAGAAATTGTTGGAATATATGGGATTGTCTTACACCAAGTCTAGATATTTCGCTTGCTAACTTAACTATTATTAAAGTCAGTTTCACTTTCAGTCAGTGTCCGTTTCAATTTAATCAGAGTTAATTGGACGTAGATTATCAAAAAGGATCCAACCCACAATATGACCGAAAATGAGTTAAATATACCAAACTACTCGCCTAGGTCTATATTTTCGGTTAGCAAAAACAATCCGAGTAAAATACGAATATTTTGACATTAAAAATTACACTGGTTACCAACCCACATAATGGCGACTTTCTATTTTATTTCCGTGAAAACGATCCAATCTCCTTGGATCATATTGTAAAACTTATCTGTAGGAAAAAAATAAACATTTACACAAAAATATTTCCTTAAGAAACAATAAACGCATCCTTAAGAAACAATAAACGCATCCTTTAGAAACAATAAACGCAAGTAAGTCTATTAATGAGTAAATGCAGGTTAAACTTCATTCATTCATATTAAGTAGTCGCAGCCCATAGACATCCACGTACAACCACAAACAAGACCGTAATCCTACCTGAGCTCGAACGTAGATACGTTGCTACTCCTGAGGACTAAGATGATCGCCTCGCTTCAAAGTGTAACCGACAACCACACCTCTCCAACCGAAACACAAGTAAAGCTTTACGGCGGATTATAAGGGCGGCGGTGGTACCTCCCCGTTCGAACTAACTCTCCCACCTTTAAAAAGTCAGTCAGTCAATTTAAGTAACAATAAGAAACATATAACATAATCAACCTAAATATATATATTACTAGTGTGAATAAAGTGGGGATATTAGATACTAAGCGAGAAATACAAAGATTTTACTAAGACAAACATGAATATGTAAAGAAAGAGTAGGTTCTCACGCATTGTTATCAATACGTGTCGTATGAACAGTTATTTTTTACCATACATTATTATATTGTATGTACCATACATGATTATAACATCACAGATCGACGACTTATACAAATTCATAATAAACAAGACACCATAAACATTGAATGGCGTCTCATTTGAATTTCAAATCGATCAATCTTGAAATAACCGAACATTATACATAAACAAGGTGTAGATACACTTAAATCTGTGTATACATTACACATTCTAAAGGTGGTAGTGCCGTTAGAGCTCTCCCGGGTACCACCGCCACCCTCATAACCCGCCGTAAAGCA
>DWON01007466.1:0-12896 GCA_018251015.1 Phocides pigmalion okeechobee
TTTTGAACGTCAATAAACTACCACCGACTCGTGAGGTATTTCGTTTTAAAGAGTCAACAAGATTAAACATAAACAATAAATCTAATTTAGCTCGCATTTTAACGTACTCATACCTTCTTTTTAATTTATATCTAAACCTTTTTCATTCTGAGAAATCTTACCATAATTTATAAAATCGATATTGAAATAAAAAAAAAACAACTATTAGTCTCGCATAACATATTCAAACCAGTTTTGTGAGCTCTAAGAGTTAAACTTTTTATTCATTCGGGAAAATTCGTGCCTTAAAAATCGATATTGAAAGTGAAAAATAAACAACTTACATTTTTACTTTTTACTTTGCATGACAATTTTAAACCTTCTTTGTTAACTCTACGAGTTAAAACTTGTTCATTCTGGGTAAAACGTACCATAAATTATTTTATACTAGCGACCCGGCCCAGCTTCGCACGGGTAATACAGTTTATTTACTTACATTATTTTATATCATACATGTAACCAGTCATTACCTAGTTGCAAAAATTAACAATTAGTAACGAATATTTTGGACGACGACTGATTTACTATATTGAATTTAACTATTTAATTTTTCACCCAATTTCCAAAAAAAACTTAACTTATTATGCACTAAAACCATCCTCAGGCATCATTTTACCTATAATTGAAAATTGTGAGAAAAACTGTCCAGTACTTTTTGAGTTTATCACGAACATACAGACAGACGCGACGGGGGATTTTGTTTTATAACATTTAGAGATTATATTAGTATTCGTTATCGAATAGATGTTGAAACCTTAAATATATCTTAACATAATATATATAACGCTTTTGTAATGCCTTGCCATCTATTTAGAACCAGATGGAAAATGTGTAGGCGTGGGCTTATGAATCCATTACCAGTTCCTCCATCGCGTTGCTGGTAAAATCATGATTGATGGACTGATTCCGGTTAACCTGAAAGCCTTTCGGCGATATTAGATTTTTGTATAACGGCGTTTAACCTAGTTTAGGTTTAACCTGAAAATTTATAGTTTCTTTATGGCTTAATAGGTGGTAGAACTGTAGTTTGCCTGGGAAGGTACCACCTTCTTCCTGGTAATGCGTCGTGAAGCAATATTTGTGTAAAGTGATGTTGTTGTGGGTTACACTTCCAAGCGAGGCGACCATCTTACTCCTCAGGAGTAGCAACACTAGATAAAACTTCAGCTCTATTTGTAGTCAATCGTAGACGTCCACAGGCTCGAGCTTCTTTATATCAGGTAGTCTCCAAGCTCGTTAGATATTCTTCTGATAGCAAAACAAAATGTTAAGGACATTTCAATAACGAGTTTCAGCATTTAAATAAAATAATGTGTGGGTAAACGTAGTACGGATTAATCAATCATATTAGATAATTAAAGTTGAAATGTTTTTTTGGAATTTGAAATGCGTATTAATATCAATGTGCCTTGTAATCTGCTAAGCCTAGGGTTATGGGTTCGGTTCCCGCTCAGCACAAATATTGGTTTGCTTGAACACAAGAAACAGAAATTAAGGCAATTATATTTTATTGATAAACAAAACCAAAACTCTTTTGTATTAAACATCTATACAAGTAGATTCAACAAAATTATATTCACTTAGTTGTAAAGTTTAAATATATATATCGTTTCAAAACTAAAAAAAAAAATAGTTTGCTTATGGCAATATTGGCACTCAAAAATCTAATGTCGTTAATCAGGAGTAGCCGATACAGAGGATTTGAACTAAGGAACTTATTTTTACTATTGTATTTTTTTTAATGTGAGAAGAGTATCAAATGATCATGCAAGCCACCTGATGTTAAATAGTCGCAGCCCATAGACATCCACGTACAACCACAAACACGACTAAGATCCTATCTGAGCTCGGACGTAGATACGTTGCTACTACTGAGTACTAAGACGGTCGACTCGCTTCAAAGTGGAGTAGTGTATGTGTTAACTAAGAAAGTGCTTATAACTTTCCAAGATTGAATCCGTGACTCGTAGTCCAAACAGGCGCCATGTGACGCGGGCGCCATAAGCGTTGCGCGTGCGCAGGCGGATACGCTACGTATTAATAGCCGGTTGTCTATTTCGGTCGGGCCACAGCGCCCCGAGCCGGCCATGTGCCACTGAACGCGTCTGGGATTCGACTTATTGAAATTAATTAAATTCCCGCTACACTGATTCATTGTACAATTGGTATTTGGTTTCAGTCTCGGG
Source organism: Phocides pigmalion okeechobee (assembly GCA_018251015.1). Taxonomy (NCBI): domain Eukaryota; kingdom Metazoa; phylum Arthropoda; class Insecta; order Lepidoptera; family Hesperiidae; genus Phocides; species Phocides pigmalion. Next base: position 2,226 of record DWON01007466.1, read on the forward strand.
AGTAATCGTAATGGACTCAGACGTTGCCTTGTTTGTTTTGTTGACGAAAATGTTGACCTTTTCTGACGTCAATTTAGGGTTCCGTGAACCAAAAACAACCTTCGATGATAATTTCGTTGTTTATCTATTATTTAATTATCAACTTATTCTATAATAGTAGCTAAGCAGTAGCGTGCAGATGACCAGAAGACGACCAGTGTCGCCGATGGCGATTAAATTAAAAAGTAAAAAATATTTATTCTTCAAAATATCATTAACTAAAATAACAACATGACTAAATCCTTATCGATACAGCAACTATATACTTATATCTTTAATATTATTTATATCGCTTTTTTTTGCGGAGCGACTGTACAGGACAAAGGTTTCGGAAATATATCTCCTTCATATAGTATATTTTTTTGGAAAAGAAACGACAGAAAAAACGTTATGTAATACATCAATTCTTTTACTATTATTTGTAGTATACAAATATATACTATCAATATAAATACCATTTGCTTTATTCAAAGCACGACACTCTACCGTGAATGGTTTAGGCAATATATCAACACCACGCAAGGTATACTTGTTACGGAGAAAAATCGGTGGAAGAAACACTATTACATACTAATAATTTTACTACTAACATTGCTGTATACAATTGCTTGGTTTACACACAAAAGTATGTCAGAGGTACGTAGGAGCGTTCAAAACGTGTAGATAAATAACACAGGCATAGTAATTGAAATATAAACAAACCTATTTGCTTATCTCAAAACACAATGGAAAAAATGTGGCCGGCGTGTCGATATGAGTAGTCAAAACAAAGCTATCATACCATTCTCATGACATTTTGTCTACTCAACTGTTCTCAGGCAAGGTCAGGGACTCGCATCGTATTTACAAATATTTATCTCCCCACTTGCCACTACAGTTTTCGCGTGGGAACTTATGCTATCAGTTATCACTTAGTATGTAACTACGCCCTTTCGATTCTCTTTATTATTAAGGTCGTAGAGCTCAAATTTGAGCGTCATTCAGGTTCTGTTGTTGAAACTTGTGTAGCAACTAACGTCTGAAGCAGCCATGGTAGGTTCTTTCTCGAGATAAATTTTAGCGCTTCAGCCGCGACCAGTTAAACAACTTTCATTTTTAAATAACTCTTGCTTGCTCATTAGTTTTCATAGACGAATTAATTTAATAGACTCCTAATAAGGATCAAGTTTTACTTTTCTAATTTTTATTTTCCTAAATTATCAACCAAGTGGAATAATGTTTCCGTACTACCCTTTCTAGGAAAATAAATGGGTTTAACTCCGAAAAGGGTATTTTTTCATATGTATGACTAAGTATATATCCCTCGTCCTTCGAGAATTCCAAGTATTGTCGTATTTGGGATACTGTTTTATTCCCAAACTAAATCGGCTTACGACGAATGAATAAAAAGTAAATCGTATATAAAGTTCCTCGAACAACCGAGGACCTCGCCTTTTACCGTACTAAATTACGGGGAAATCTCAAAAAATAATAGCTGACTTTTTTCTACGACTCGTACACTTAAATAAAAATAGTTTACCATAGGATCTATCTAGCTGATATAATCTCAGTCTGTCTTCATTTGAAGTCTATTTGATTACATTGTCTGTGTTGATATTGATAAAACATGAACAGCTTGACATGTGAACAACAGAATAAGTCCTTACAAATATTCATAGTGATATTATACATAGTGGTAGGGGAGCCCGCGATGCTAAATCGGGATTTACTCGAGCGTTATAGATACCTATTGGGTTCTTGTTCTTGTTTTAAGCTTCGCAGCTTAGATGACAAAAAGAAAAAAATATCATATGATATATATCCTTTTCATTGGTGGGGGAGCGGTTATAGATTTTCAAAAATAAAGTATTGCATGGATGGATGGATACTCGAGCGCGTCAGATTAATACCATGGATGACCAACGTATTTTAAAAAATGTACGTTTGTTAATCTGATTGTTTCCATGTTGGGGGTGATGAAATATACTCCTTCTAACATGTAAATAACTCACCCTACCTAAATCTGACGCGCTCGAAAATATCAGATGATCATTTTTTTTTACTAATCTGATCTTTCATCCTTGACGGGCGGCCATGTATGTAAGGCTCGTAATGAGTGGAAGTACTTAACCGGGTACAAGGTGTCCCCTTCTATATCAATCTGTCGAGCTGTAGTAAATCCCGAAATCCCCTCTTGGGCTCCCCTACTATTATTACTACTAGAGTGTGAGAGCCAGCCTAAAATGTGTCCATCGAAAAAAAGAGAAAGCAAATGGTGCTACCTATCTATCTCTCTTTTCTTGCGGGTGTTTGTTTTAGTTGAATCAAATTGTATATTGGAAAAATTGAAACTAATTTTACATTTGCATAAAAAACGCATAAACATTTTAAAGGTATGCAAAAAAAATATCAAAGTATTTAAATTAAAAACGCGCCATGAATATTTATTGCACATGTGTGATAAGACAGAGATAAGTATGGATCCATCATCTTCCCTCTCTTATCATTTGTTTGACATTCGCACTTACAGGCCTGCCTATGGCTTCTCTACTCTTTTTTTATGCGAGACGAGTAGCAAACGAGCATTCAAATCACCTGATGTTAAGTAGTCGCAGCCCATCATAGACATCTGCGCTCGGACGTAGATATGTTGCTACTCCTGAGGACTAAGATAGTCGCCTAGTTTCAAAGTGTAGCCGGCAACCACACCGGTCCAACCGAAACACAAGTAATGCTTTACGACGGATTAGCAGGGCGGCAGTGGTATCTCCTCGGCTGAACTGTAGTTCTCCCACCTTTAGAATGTAATCTATGTATAATATCTGTATGCAAATACTAGTTTGAAAATTTTGGTTGGACCACCCAAGAAGAGCCAATTTGTAGCTCTACTTTGTTTATTGATCTCTACGTGACTAGACAGATGAAGAGGTCAAATAAGCTTTTATATACATAATGCCAATTACTAATGAGTAATGCTTATTTAGATCTGTGAGTCACAGCGGATGCTCGCTCTATACTAATCCATCTCCGAATGGCATCTATAAAACCATCGTTTCGTAAATTATGTATTTAAGCAACGATCATATAAGTAAAAGTTAATGCGAGAAGTCATTAATAACTTATTATTATAAATTATAAATTTTACATAAATTGTTCTTGAAAATTTTGTCACTAATAAATAATATATAATTAAATTGTAATAGGAATTACACCAAGAGATCCCTGTGGCGTAGCGATCACCAACCAGCCAGACACGACAACGATCAGACACGTAAAAGGTTCCGGGTCCGAATCCCAACCAGGAAGATTTATACGAAGAACATTTATTTAGATTTACTTGATGGGTTTGAATCTTTTCCTTTTTAAAAGTTTACAAGGTGGTAGAGCCATTAGAGCTCGTCCAGGACGGCACCACCACCACCCTCATAACCCGCCGTAATGAAACATGTTCTTCATCTATTGTGTTTTGGTTGGGCAGGTGTTTGCCGGATATACTTTATTGGAGGCGAACAACTTAGTCCTCAAGAGTAGGTACGCATCCGCGTCCATCCTTAAATAGAACTTCTGTTCTATTTGAGATTGGACGTTGTTGTCCATGGGCTTCATGCCCGTTTCTTACTCTTTCATAATGAAAAAACAAAAGTTTACAGGTGAGGGGACAGGGATATCAGGATATTCTAAAATTTTAAATATATTCTGAATTTAAACATCAGCGTGCCATCGATAAGATATTACAAAATGGTGATCCGGTAAAAAAACCGCAATTACCAGTAGCATGCGGGTGGTCACTTATACAGTTATTCGGAATCAATTTTGACAATAAGGGTCTACGCACACGCGGTACTTTGTACGAAAACAAATTACATCAATAACAGGGGGTAGGTTTGCCAGATGGCGGGAAACTCGGAGAGTGGCCCGGAGTTCAGCATTTTATCCAGTGTCCAGTAATTGGACTTAATAGTCCCGGAGTCCGAAAACCTACTATTTTGTTTACAAAGTTACTTGAGAGACATGACAAGCTGTGTGCGTGCGTTTGCGTGCGTGTGTATGTTTGTGTTTCGGGAGCGAATACATTTCTTGATTATTTTTCTCCCTCATTCTCGCCCTCGTTAAGTAAGAATACGACAAGATCTAAATAAACGCTTATTAATTTTCATTATATTTATTTCTATATCCTAGGATTGACACGAAATTGAATATTGAATCTGACAAGTCTAGCAGAAGACCAAAGAAAGGGGCAATTGCTTCCAAGCGGAAATACTTTCTTAGCTCTTAAATTGTGAAACGCCGTAAGCGTTTGAAGAAATGGAAACGTATCAATCATCAAAAGTATCTATTGATCGTATTTGTTTGGACAAGCTTCGTTGTTTCCTTTCCTAAATGTGCTTTTTAATGGGTCGAATAGAAAATTTCAAATATTGACCGGCAATCGGATGTTCCTCATGTGATATTTCGTAGGTCGTCCGTCTTCCATACGTCATTGTTATATTCTGATAGAATATTTCAATTTAGTTGAAGAACATTTGACACGAGGAATTCCCACAGTAAAAGAGTAGTTGCAAAATGGGTTTTAGCGAGACATACCGCCGTATGGACGTACTTACATTTCTATTGGAATATTATGATTTTCTAGGCTCAAAACGCTGTAAGTATTTAGACTGGCAATGCGTGTATCGATTCATCTGCTCATGCGCTTTGATATAACATCCTATTTCTTGATAATCTACTTTCCCCCCTCTCTCTTACTCTTTCTCTTTCCTTTTCTCAATCTCTACTTGTGCAGAGATATATAATCCGCGACTGTGTTGTTTTGTACTCAGTTGCGTTGTACGTGCATTAAATGCGTGTATAAAGAGGCCGTATGTAACTCTAGGATCGTTTCTTTTACTTTCATTACTATCATGACGTGCATTCGTCCTTAATAAAGCCAATCGTGCTTGAGTTAGAGGCCTCTATGAAAGTACAGATTGAAAAATGAAAATAAGACCATTTCAACAATAGAAGCCTTTATTTGACCATTATGAGTTACGAGTATGACTTGCGGTAAATTGATCAAAAGGTGCAGTCAAGCGTGTAACCGACAAACTCAACAAAGTAATATTTTTTTGCCTTTATATTTTAGTTACAAAAACCGAGTTTTTAGACACTTTCAAAGTTTGAAGTGACAGGCGTGATATTGTTTAGGTAAACGATTTAGACAGACTTTGTGATCAGACTCAGTGAATGGATTAAATGAAAAGTTATAAAGACCTCATAAAAAGAAAGAGAACATTCATATTTCTATGAAAAAATGTCAGAAATCTGTTTATACCTAGTATATATGTTCTGTCTGTTTAAATATATAAGCAAACAAGAAAGGTAAACTTTCTGAAACTCTTGAATGCGCTGTTCAATAACATCGGAGATTAACACTAGAATAATGAAGTTATTTATAAAGTTTGAAGTGAAATGTTTTAAAAATTATTAAAAACCTGAAATTAATCTGTGAGCTAAAATAGGTAATGGAAAAAAATGCCAAATATAATTTTTCGTCTATCTTTGTCTCCATAATTGCGGGCATATTAATTTAAAAGAATACTATAAATATACGAAGACAGGAAATGATAGATTAGGTATGTAAAAACATGTGTAGACATGGCATGTGGCAGAAGACCGAAGTGTAATTTAAATGCTTCTGGTACATTGACCTGCCACCGCGACCCCTCTTACGACTCGAGAGGGCTTCCTCGCGAATTGTCATGCCCAAACCGGATTTGATGGGCGCTTTATTGCTTTAAATTAGACTACAATGAATTTTTTTGATGTATAACATCTATTTGCGGGGAACACCGCCTCTGTGACAGCAACTGCACGACCCTAAAGAGAGGGTTTCACTTCATAACAATGCTGGTCGGAAAAGAGGACAGTTAAAGGTAGGAGAACTATAGTTCGACCGGGGAGGGACCACCGCCATCCTCATAATCCGCCTTAAAGCTATATTTGTGTTTCGGTTGGAGAGGTGCGGTTGCCGGCTACACTTTGAAACGAAGTGACCATCTTAGTCTTCAGAAGTAGCAACGTATCTACGTTCGAGCTCAGATAGGATTTCAGTTGTGTTCTCACATAAAAAAGGACGAAGGAAAATGAAGGCACAGCAATTATTAACGCTTTGGGATTAAGACAGATTTGTATAAAGTAAAGACAACCAGTATGACGTCCTTTTGAGCCGTCGTGCCTCTTCACCACCATTGGACAGACAGAACTATAGTCTGATCGGGAGGTATAACCGCCTTCATTATCCATAATTTGCTTACAAAAAACTTCTGCGTTTTTGTTGGTGAGATAAAGTTGTCGGTTGTGCCTAAAAACGAGGCGACCTCCGTAAATCTCCAGTTAGTCTCCTGTTTGAGCTGGGATGCGAACGACGTAGTAATCTGCACACTCATTTTTTGCCCTTGCTATATAAAAAAGATACACTACTTAAACCCGCTTCAACTTACTGACGACATATCGGGAAGCGACTTTTTTATTGTATACTATAAAATATTTATTTCTAACTTTAGAAATTTAATGCATTTATAATTATTATTCTTATTGTAGTTAGTCTTTAAGTAACAATAATCTTGAAATATATAATTATTTTTATAATTAAAGTAGCCTAAATCTTCAATGAATTGAAGCTGTTATTATAACGTTTAGTTTACAATGCTCATGAATTTATTCCCTTTTAACCGTTTTGTGTATAAACAAATAAATTAAGCAGATGAGTAACATTTCTTTGAAGTTTGCATCTGCTATGTATTCGCGGTAGATTGGAATCACTTTTACTGCCTGTTTCCGAGGCGTTTAAACCGCTGGAATAAAAAAACCTCTCTTGGAAAACATTGAAGGAATGACTTCCTGCTACGCATATTTATGCGTGCAAGCATCTTCTATCTTATTAAATAAACTACTGATTATTTGTTCCGTATAACTTTGAAACTTTGAGTTGGTGGGGACCGAGTGCCAGAATCAAATAATTTGTCCCACGTTTGAACAACACTGCTTTGTGATAAGAGAGCTAGTTTATATCTTGTGTAGGGAATTGATATCGCTATTCAGCATACGTCGCCTAGTATTGTATCTCCAGTTGTTTGGAGACATAAGAAGAGTTCCAGTTAAAATGTACGTTTATAGTTCAGGTGCCCAAAGATAATGAAAGCCAAATATTTCCTAAATGTAAATTTTTGCCCGCAATACATTCCTCATTAGCAGTTTATCCGTTGTATCCGCCCGTCAATAACACATATAACATTTTAATGCATGATCTATCATCGATGGGTATATGCTATGCCTTTGTGGTTGCGGCCCCAAAAACTAACATTAGCCCGAAATGAGAGCGCGATCGACTGAAATAACGGCATACCGTAAACGATGCATGTACATAGTTAATATAATGTTCTGTGCCTTCAATACGTCATTACAATGGGGTATTGAGAATTGAGTACACTTCCGAGAAATCTGTTGCAATTTTCATTTTAGTTTATTTTCCTGTCACGTCGAATGAGACGGGTTTTACTATATGAGCAACAGATGCTGCAAATGGACCTGTTGTCCATGTGATATTAAGTTGCTGTTTCCACTAATGAGATACGTAATCAGCAGCTACTTTGATAGGTGATTAAACCATTCGATCATTTGATGAAAGTACCACCGTCATCCACACAGCTCACTGTAAAAAAGACTTGTTTTTCAGTGGAAGACGTGTGGCCGTTAGTCACGCGAAGGATGCGACCATCATGGTCTTTAGAAGTAGCGATGCATCTGCGATACCAGGCAAGCCTTAAACCCAATGAATTTGGATGTTGATGTTCATCAGCTGTACTAACCATTAAACTCAACTTCAACACACGTTCATTTGCTCTTATTGTAACGAACAAAATTGAGATTTTGAGAAGTAAGCACCTCCGAGAATAAAGTTTAAATGCATTATAAAGTTTGTGTCATCAAATCATTTGAACCACTGTTTCTCAAAAGTGGTCTATACAGACCCCCATGGATCGAATTCGAATTGCAAAGAGTCTATCCTCGAATTGTTTTCGTTCGTTTTCTTTACTAGCATATGAGTTGCCTTAAATCAGCTATGAAAAATACATTTGAATTGTAACAATCCCATGTTAACTGGAAAGTGCGGTTTCAAAAAAAAAAAATTAAAGATGGTTTACGAGACAAAAATGTTTGTGGGCCTTTAATTTTAACCATGATTTATTTAAATTGAAATTCAATAACTTTAACTGTAATCTGAGAAAAATGTGGTAAACACATTATTTTCCTTGTCACTGTGACATGCATAAAAAAATAATGTAATTTTCCGCAGTCTGTCCTCGGCATAAAAATATAATTAGCAATTAGCAAATAACATATGACCCAGGGCGGTATCATTACTTTAATGTATGGAGTAACATTAATAACATGAAGCCGCAGTATGATGATGACAGGGTTGGGTCGAGTCCGATGGGTGTGGAATATGTCGCCTTTATCTATTAGTTTTATTATTATTATATTTTTTAAATGAATGTTTTAAATACACATGTATATTTCTCAACGATGATACCATAGCAGCGTAATTACTTACTTACTCTAATTAGGTTTTAGTGCACATAAAGGGCAATTATAACACCTGAAACTCTTTTACATGTGCACAACGCTATGACATAAGGCTCTTCAAGAAAGAAGACTCTGGTGTTATAAATGTCCATTGGCAACGGCAACTGCTTTCTATCAGTTGGCCCGTCTGCTTTTAGTTAAGCTAAAATATATAAAAATAAAAATGTTCATTGCTGAATCTGGTGCTCTCCCTATAGGCGAGAGAGGCCCAAAGCATACTTCACAAGCCTACTCCAGTGCGAATTACGTCAAGATAGGTATTAGTCAAACTAAGTGTAGTGCCTCCAACATGATTTAACGATTTTAATCTATCGATAGCAAGCGTAGCCGTAATTCATAGATCATTGACACTCTACACGCCGCACTTTTCGTAAAGGACATCGTACTAATAAAAGACATTTCGTCCATCTGATGCTAAAGAATTACTGCAGCTCATTGATACTTATTTAATTTATTCATTAGATTTTAGAAATTCACTAAAGCGTAGACCATTCCTAAAAGGGTTGTTTCCGTAGCCATCCTGCTTTTGTCTCACGTGACCGAATTATATCAAAAAGCAGGAAGGAGTTCCTATTCATCCCTGGATTTAATACTCCAGATAGCAGTGGAATTATTTTGAAAAATATGATTCAATTGTACATAACATTATATCATCTCTTCATTCAAGTCACTCTCGTCATATGTTCTCAATAACATTAAATCTCATTGCTAGTCGTAGCGTATTTTGGGAAATATTTCATACCACAACCTCGCTAGTATGTAATACGCGATAAAACGTCGCAGAGTGTGCGATAAACTACATGTATTAATACTATCGTGCTGTGTTGATGTTCACTTTTTTCCAATTATTAACATCACATTATGAATACATTTGTAATTAGTTTCATGTACTACGTTTATCCTATTTGAGGTATGTTTAGATAGATTAGTGTAAAGCCATTATTAAAATTATATTATTACCCATAATATAATTATTACCCACTTCTCCACCAATCAACATTTACTTATTAAGGATCACCAACGGAAAGTACACCGCACTAAAAATTATACAACAAATGGAAAAGAAAACATCATGTGCCTTTCCACTTTTAGGCAACTACAACTAACAAACATAGTGGAATATCTCATGCTCCAGGCGTCCCACATTTATGGATATCCGAGCCCAATAGTGGAATCTAACGATTGCAGATAAAATAAAGGAAGATAAATGAACTGCCAAATACGGGACGGACGTTCTTTAAAGGTTTCGTAGTCCAAATTAAGTAGTCGAAAGTAATTCATATCTCAATTAGTACATAATGTAATTGTAATTGTTTATTACCATAACAATTTTCATAAATTTCCACTGCCAGGTAATTCAAAACGTAGCTGAAAATGTTAGAAGTACTATTGCCACGAAATAGTCAAAAAATTCCACAACAAAAATTCTAATTTTGAGGGGTAAACACAATTTTCATATTCTTTATGAGCAAATATACATATATTTGGTTGTGGAACCCTAACAAAAAATATATGGTAGAAAGAAATGTACTGCGCATATCCCAAAACACTAGGATTATAACACCACACCACTCAGACGATCGTAATACCTACGTATCTTGCCTCTCGAACTGACGAACGTACTTGAGTTGAGATGTAACGACTCTAATCCACGATCAGGCAGATGTATGTGCGTACTGAGTCCACATTAAATCCTGGATTGATTTAAATAGATACATCATCATCGGCACGTGTTTTGGCATAATATGTTTGATTGGTTAATCCTTAACATATTGTAGAGAAAACATCTGCGAAACATGCATGTATTATCTCTGAATTATTTCATATCATATTGTATTTCATGACTGTATCAATATATAATATTAAACGGAAGTTAGCGGATGTAGGAGATTTCATCCTTTTTGTTCTAAAAAGAGGAAGGTTTCCTATTCATTTTACTATTGATTATTTGAAAGGTGGTAGAGCCGTTAGAGCTCGCCCGGGGCGGTACCACCGCCACCCTCATAACCCGCCGAAAAGCAACATGTT
>DWON01007467.1:0-12896 GCA_018251015.1 Phocides pigmalion okeechobee
TGTCCATGGGCTGCAGTGACCACTTAACATCAGGTGGCCTGCATGCCCGTTTCTTACTCTTTCGCAATAAAAAAAAATGACTAACAATATTTTAATATATACCTATTTAAATTGATGTTAATAAAAGTTTATAAAAAATAGACGTACATAAGTTTTGTTATCTATAAATATTATAATTCAATCCGCCCGTCGCGTCTGTCTGTCTGTTCGCGATAAACTCAAATAGTACTGGACGGATTTTCTCACAATTTTTTACAATGGATAGAGCGATTCCTGAGGAAGGTTTTGGTGCATAATAAATTGAGTTATTTTGTAAATTGCGCAAGAAATTCATTAATGATATGCATGTCCGCATGCGTAGCTTGTTTCATATTGTGAAAATGTATAAAATAAACGTGGACGAAGTCGCGGGCACAGTTAGTTAGATACAAAAAGCTTCCTCCTAATTACTGCAAATAAAAATATTTTGATTCTGATTATACAGAAGTTAGGTTCAAAGTACTGTACCTGTATATTGTCCTATAGATACTTAAGATATTTCTCGCAGCGTAAGAGGAACTCAAAACGTTTTGAGCGTGACTAAAAGGAAATTTTTGTGACACGTGCGTACGGTACGCGAATTATATTTAAATGTATTTTGGCAGCATTGCGGGAAACCTCAAACTTACAATCCGAAGGCTTAAGGAAAATACGAACTCAATTTAGCGGTAAAATTCTCTTGTAGTCGCTTATTGGAGCGAAGTTATACCTTTTTTATTTCAAAATAATATTATCGCGGCATTTATACAGTTTGCTCTCTACCAGATACTCAACGTTAAGGATTTTTGGTTGTCGATAGGTAGAACTTGTTGCACGGCTCGTGGTCACGGCGACACTACGTACTCGTGAAAATGAGTACGAAGTGTCGCCGTGAACACGAGCCATGTAACTGTTTCGAAATATCGGCAATTAGAAAAATGAAAAATCGTCAATCGTGAGTACCCGCTAGTAATAATAAACTTTTACGGGATCACGGGAGGTATTGCGAGTAATAACCACACCTTTCCATCGAACCTCAAGAACTGCCGTACGCAACATGGGTTTAGCAGTGGTTATCCCCTTATTTATTTTTTATGTGAGAAGAGTAGCAAATGAGTATACAAACCACCTTATGTTAGGTAGTCGCAGACTATAGACATTTACGTATTACCACAAACAAGACTAAAATTCTATCTGAGCTCGAACGTTGACGCGTTGCTACTCCTGGGGACTAACATGATCGCCTCGCTTCAAAGTGTAGGCAACCGCACCTCTCCAACCGAAACAAAAGTAATGTCTCTACGGTCGAAGTATAGTTTTCTCCCCTCTCTCCCTTATAAAACTGTAAAGTTGTATCACCTTTCAAAATGTATGGGCCGCGCATAGATACATGTCCCATACATGTATCTATGCATTTGCCCGTTAACCATGGACTTCATGGACCGCCACCCAATTTCAATAACGTGGTAGATCACAGATAAGATAAGAGATACCATAGACAATGTGTCATTGTAGAGGAGGTTGGGGTCAATGCGCTTACCGACCATGACGCTACGTTGTCTCTGATCTTGTAGCTCCGCCGTGCATCCTCACGATAATAAATATTATATTTTTTATGCCATAAATGTAAAAATAGCAAGCAAGTACACATCCAACCGATGTTAACACTTTCCCTGCGGCGTACAATTGCTGTGTATTACCTGGCTTAACGCGCTTGCGGCTTGTACACACCTGTGTTGTATGTACAATTTGCTTGGATTACGGGCCAAGAAAAGTGCTGTATTTACGTGGGTGCGACACGACTGAGGGCAGACATTACGTCTGTGTATTCGTAGATGATACACAGGTGCTAGAAAATACAATATTTGTGTGAATGGTCAGCGCATCTTCAGTCTTTAGAAATAAGCTCTAGTTTAGTGCCGCCCGCGACGCTGACCCCATGAAATACATGTGCGCCGCAGTGAAAGTGATAATAGAAATAGTTTATACTTTGGAGCAGGACAGCGTACTTTTGGGTGCAAAAATAACTGGAACGTTTGAGATAGGAGATATTACTTAATACGAGGAAATGATAATTTAAGTTGCGGATACAAATAAGAATGTTTTATATTAGATTTTTGATATAGCGTAAATGAGAACTAAGAAATGAATTTTGGAATTTGCATCTTAAAATCCTTACATTCCCATCGCAATATACGTATTTATAAAAACATATGTACGTAAGAACAGACGCACTTTCGTTACTAACTACAAAGACTGATTTAACACTGACAGCAACGCTCATATGTAAGATCGGGTCCGTTTTGCGGGAGGCGGCACTAAACTGCAGTTTATTTGGCTAGACTAAAGATGCGCCGACAATTAACTGAAATATTGTATTTTTTATTTTTAGCATCTGTGTATCATCTACGAATAGACAGACGTTGTTTCCTCTCGCAGTCTTGTACCTCCGACGTAAACACAGCACTTTTGTTCGCCCGTAATCCATACAGATTTGACGGTACAACACAGGTGTGTAGGAGCTGCAAACTCGTCGCGCCACAATTACACAGCAGCGTTGTTGCCGCAGAGAGAGTGTTAAAAGAGTGCCGTGAGATTTTTCCGCTGACTTTTTCTCCCTTCAACGTCAGCCAACAGGCGCTCAAAGCCGATGTACTGGTTTTAGATTGTATTCTTGACATTCATTAAGTGTACGTAAATACCGTAATAATTAAATAAGATGTTTATAATAATGTATTTATTTTTGCAAAATAAGGTACAAAATGTTGTTAAGTTTTACATTTCCTCATATTTTCAGCTGTAAGACATGCAAATTACAATTTATATGATACTAAATTAAGTATATCATATGTATATTAGATATATTACAATTATAAATTTTCGTCGTGATAAAATAAATGTCAAGATAATTACTTAGAAATTTCATTGAATATGGTATTTATTTGAATTGGAATAAACTAAATATTGTACGATGTTTTTCCATCGCAATATATTTTTCTCATTTATACTTTTTTAGTTGTTTTTTTATAAAAGCGTGTTTATTAGTTTTTTTTTAACTATTTTTTTTTCATATTATTGCAGTGTCATCGGTCCTTGATACGTGTGCAAAGTTTCAAATTAATCAAACATCTGGAAATTGGTGAAAATTAAGCTCAAAGAATCCGTTACATACATAGGTACAACCCAAGCGTATAGAAGCCTGTTAAAAAGAGCTTTAGAGATGAAATCTGGTAGTTATGATTGTAGCACGGGCAAGACGGACTAAAGCTAGTTGAAATGTAAGTTTTAAAGTTCCATCTTGCAATCACCTTCAATGCAAATCGTAAACCCACGGAGGATTGCGCGCCACAGGACAACTCTTCACAGAGAGCCTCGCCTCACCTTATTATCATGTCATATTATTATTTCGTTCTGCTTGCCTTAGAAACTTTCGGACTGAACGAACGCTGCAAGAACAAAAAAATTAACGTTACTGTACCGTTGAACCTTTCTTTAACGGTATTGGTGACAAGAGGGCTGGGTCATATCATCCGAGTACAAAAAAATTTAATAATTATTCTTACATTTCTTCGACATTGCTGGTGATAAGAGGGCTGGGTCATATCTTCCGAGTACAAAAAAGTTAAACGATTAGTCTTACCTTCGTTCAACGCTGCTGGTAACGATAGGCTGGCTGGGTCATATCACGCGCAGATACGATCGCTATACAACGGGAATACTGTCTGTTTTTTTGACATAATGCTGTGTACGCATGGACTCCCTTAAGATTATTTAGGTTAGCCACAGTTCGCGCAAAGAATTGCGTTCGCTATTTAGCGGGAATGCGGCCAGCGCCCTTGGCAGAATGCCGCATGGCAAGGACTCCATTTAGATTGTTCATGTTAGGCTTTAATTATAATTAGTTTTAAGATATTTCATGTTATTATGTTAGGTAGTAAAATTAAGATATTATTATTACTCTTGTAAATATAAAAAACATTAAACTAACTAAAATTAAATGAATTCTAAATTCATATTTTTTATTAAATACCACTTTTCCTAATGTGAAAATATACAATTTTTTCAAACAAATATACATTTACATTTCGTAACACAAAATGTAACAGTTACATTATGTTAACAAAGGAGGAGTATGACGTTCCAATGAGAGCCGGCCGCGGGCCAACGTGTCAAGGTGTCCACGACGACGGCCGGCTAATTGATGTCCACTGTTGCTGATACGTTACTGTAACACGTGGCTTTGCTCGCTTTAACACTGACTGCGAGTCAGGATTGCGGGAGGTGGCACTAAACTGGAGCTCTTTCCCTAGACTGAAGATATGCGGACAATTCTCACAACTATTGTATTTTTAGCACCCGTAAAATATTTACGAATACACAGACGTTGTTTCTGCTTGTAGTGTCCAAGTAAAAACAGCACTTGTGTACAGTTCGTCCGGGAAGTTACCACCGCCGTCCTCATAATCCGCCGTAAACTATTACTTGTGTTTCGGTTGAAGCGGTGCGGTTGCCAGCTACACTTTGAAGCGAGGCGGACATCTTAGTCCTCAGGAGTAGCAAAGCATTACTTTCAAGCTCAGATAGGATAAAAAAAACTGCTCTTATAGACAAACAGACATATTGTTCTGGTATCATCGTGTATAAACATGCGAGGTTTGACAGATTTCAGTTATTTTGTTACAAACCAACTCTTAAATGTTAATTATAGATCATAGTTTTAAACGCTATCTGCTCTCAACAAAAGCAGATTTGTGATATTTGAGTGACACTTCAACTGACACGTTCATCTATCTGTTTCTTTGTTTATTTTTGTTTCTCTAACACTTTGACTGCGGCGCTCATATTGATGGCGCCAGCGATTTGCGAGGCGGTTTTAAACTGGAGCTGCATCCTCTAGACTTTTCTTTTTAATTGCGAAAGAGTAAGAAACGAGAATGCAGGCTACCTGATGTTAATTGGTCACTGCAGCCCATGGACAACCACGTCCAATCTCAAATAGGACAGAAGTTTATTTAAGGATGGACGCGGATGCGTTCTTACTCTTGAGGACTAAGATGGTTGCTTTCAATAATGTGTATCCGGCAACCACATCTCCCCAACCGAAACACAATACATGAAGAACATGTTGCTTTATGGCGAGTTATGGCGGTGGTGCCGCCCCGGGCGAGCTCTGACGGCTCTACCACCTTTCAAAACTAGACTGAAGATATGTCGACAATTAACACAGTTATAGTAATTTTAGGAACTATGTATTATCAATGAACACACAGACGTAATGTCAGCCCCTGGTCTTGTAGCGCCGACGTAAACATAGCACTTGTGTTCGCCCGTAGGCCATATAGATTTGTACGTACAACGCAGGTGTGTACAAACTGCAAGCGCGGTGTTGTACGCTACAGGGAAAGGGTTAACGCTAAAACTACTGATTTAATACACCTTAAATTGTGTACAGGGTTATTGTACTTTGGTCTCGTTTATGCTGTGTATTTTCACGCCGTGTTATGTTGAAACTGAGCAATGATGAACAATAATTACAGTTAATATTATCATTTTTTTAAGTAATATTTTAAAATAAGATATCGCTATACAGTTTTACAGGCGTCTAAACTGCAGGTAACTAGGAATATGCGCAGAGCGTTGGCGAAGGGTATTTGACGGCACAAGAGAACTTCGTGCTGTTTGCTGTCATGCCATATGAGACGGTCGTACCTCCAAGTCAATGAACTAAACAAAACTAAACTAAACTAAACAATTTGCAGCGTATCTATGGCAATAATTCCCGTTGGCTGCATTCCCGCACTGAATGCGATGGCAATTCCTTGAGCAAGATATAAATCTGCCCTCTTGCCACAGTACTGCACTCTTGTGCAGCAGCGTCGGTCAAACAAGGGTGTAAATACACCTCTATCAATTTATATGTATGAAGAGTACGATGATTAATAGAGATCAACGCACAGTAGAAATCACTGAATCTAGAATTCCGTAATTTTGCAAATAGCTTCCTTATATAGCGTAAGTGGACACTAAGACAGGATATTTAGTAATTCCGCCCTTGAAGGGCAAAAGAAAGGTTAAAATCGTCTTTTGTTTGAACGAAGCGGCGAGCATAAGTAGTTACAGTAATAATTACGGTACATCCAAGATATATTTTTAACGCGCGGGAAATAGGAAATCATAAATAAACCAGATGATATTTAAGATCTGTCTGTAGGCGCTTCACATACGAAGTATGTACACAAAGTTGCATTATTATATCCTAGACACGTGTCCCTACTTATAAGTGTAAAATTTCTGTATCACACTGAAAGGTGTAGTCATTTGCTTATAGGCGCTTCTAGCAGTAATACCTAGATTAGACACTCAGTGCATTGGAAGCCGGTGTCGTAAATATAGAACACGTGTCTCTACTTACAAGTATGCAAGTTATGGACTACTTTGAAATATATAGAAATTATCTGTAGGCGTTTCACTCACATACAACCTGAATCATATGTATATTGAGAACTAGTGTAACGACACTGGTTTAGATCTTTGTACACAGAGTTATTGCGTTCCAAGTGTAAAGTTTATGTATCGGAGTGTGAAATGTGAAAAGTGTAAAAAGTGTAGCTATTTGTTTGTAGGCACCTCGAACAAATAGATAAATTAGCCACGGGGCGTGGCGGGCACTAGGGTCCGTTAACACTTCCCCTGCGGTGTACAACACTGCTGGGTATTACTGGACGCAACGCTTGCGGCTTGGACACACCTGTATTGTGAGTACAAATCTGTAGGGATTACGGGCGAACACAAGTGCTGTGGTTACGGCGCTATAAGATTGGGGAGAACTTTACGTCTGTGCATTCGTAGATGAAATACAGATGCTAAAAAATACAATATTTCTGTAAATTCTCCGCGCATCTTTAGTCGGGAGAATACAGCTCCAGTTTAGTGCCTCCCGCAACGCTGACGATCTAATATATGGGCTGTAGTCAAAGTGTCAAGATCTTTGAAAGTGTAAAAAGTGTAGGAAATTGAAGGTAGATTAAATTTATAGGGTTATGGAAACATGAACATATAAACAAACAGTCAAAGTTTAATATAATAGTAGAGATGGGGATATTACGCAAATGACTCGCATATTGTTCAAACTCGTTCGCAGCTCGCCGTTAGAAGTAAATCATCCATTTTAACGTCCTACTTCAAAGCGGAGCTCAAATAATTTATGACACTTTGTGTATATTTGACAGTTGACAGCCATCTATTTGCTGCCGCTGGTCTTCTGGCGGCCGCCGTTCATACACTACGTTTAACTATACTTATAAACCGTCCAAAAATTCTTTGTGTCTATCTGTTGGTCTGTTTGTCTACTGAGGAACGTAATTTAGTAAGTGATGACTTATTTGAAGTAGATAATGCTCCTGCTTTACCAGCGTAAAGGATAATGTTAAACTATTGTTTGTCAATCTGTATGAATTATGGGCGAACACAAGTCCTGTTTTTTCGCTACAAGAATGTCGGCGTATCTTCAGTCTAGAGAAAAGAGCTCCATTTTAGTGCCGCCTTCCGCAAAACTGACTCGATGTATGTGCGCGCCGCAGTCAAAGTGTGGTTAACACTTATATGTATGTATGATGCAAAACTATTACGTAATATGAAGCTATCTGCAAAATTTTAGGATTGAAATTAAAATACTCTAGACCCTAGTTTAGTTCTCAAAAGGCTTCCTACATTAATTTCCAAGTAACTAACCAAGTGCCAAGGTAATTCTCTAAACATGATTATTTTAAAATTCAATAAATATCTGATTTTTGTGTCCGTGAAATTCACAATATGTATACATACATATATAAAAGGTCAGACAACAGGTCTCAAAACTAATGTAGTTATATTATACGATATCTTTCACATTGATTAGGCGTAGCTACCTTATGATGAAATAAAGTATTTGATTTTATGTGAGCGATATACATATAAATAAATATGATTTTAGACGAATATCATCGCGGATTTTATACAATTTACTATGTACGTATGTATACAATTTACTATGTCACGATTTTTGATTCGACCCAGCCGCATGGCGCGTGGTCACGGCTAAACTTGATCGTGAGTACCCGATACATAATATGGATGAGTACGTCTGTCGCGAGCTGCTCTGTCCTGATAATGAACCGTGGTGGTTCGTCGACCTCGGTTCACGGCCGCGCAGCCTGCGCACGAGTCGGCGAGCCTCGCTGTGTAGCTATACATGAGTACATCGCGTATAACCTCGCTTGAGATCAACCGATTGAGAAGTTAAGCAACGTTAGCCGCGGTTGGAAATTGGATGGGTGACCGTTAGTGGCCACACAGTCTGCAGACGAGTCGGTGAGCCTCGCAGTGTAGATATATATGAGTACATCGTATAATCTCGCTTAAGATCGAACGATTGACAAGTTAAGCAACGTTAGCCGCGGTCGAAATTTTGATGGATGACCGTTAGTGGCCTCACGGCCTGCGCACGAGTCGGCGAGCCTCGCTGTCTAGTTATATATGTTAAGCTCATCGTATAACCTCGCTCGAGATCAAACGATTAAAACGTTAAGCAACGTCAACCGCGGTCGTAATTTGGATGGGTGACAGACAGCGGCAAAGAAGTTCTATTTTAGGTTGTAAGTGGATATCCAACAATTTACATCCACTTAAAGTAAGGTGGCGTGTGTAATAATTTGTTACCCTGGTAACATAATCAAAATTGGGTATTTGATAGAGCAGAATTTTTTGACCGGGAAGGTACCACCACCGCCCTCATAGTCCTAGGAGTTACTCTTATTTTTTGGTTGGAGGGATGCAGCTGCCACACTTACAACCCAGACCATCTCGGTCCTCAGGAGCAGCAACGCTGGTACAAGCTCAGAGGATGTCGTCCTATTCGATGTCGGACGTAGATGTTCATGAGCGTTGACGGAGCCGTTCATATATTAGATCGAGTCAATGGGAGGCGGCACTAAACTTGAGCTGTTTTCTCTAGACTGGAGATGCGCTGACAATTCACTGAAATATTGTATTTTTAGCGTCCGTGTAGCGTCTACGAATACACAGGCGTAATGCCCGCCAGCAGTATTGTAGCTCAGAAGTAAACAGCACTTGTGTTCGCCCGCAATCATACAGAGTTGTATGTACACGACAGATGTGTACAGGGCGCTAGGGTCACGTCAAGTAATACACAGTAATGGTGTATTTCGCAGTGAAAGCAGCTTATCAGATGCCCTGCACGCTTGTTTGCGTCTATCCAACATAGAAAAAAGAACAATAAATCAGTTGTAATTCGGGTTGGCAAGTTCTGAGGTCAGAGGGATGCCAAATTGACCAGAAATAAATTGGCTTCACACCCTTATTGCTCTTGATTGCTTCAAGCCCGCTCTACCCTTACTAATGCCTCTGCAGACCTTGAGGTCAACTTCCTACATTACTCACGATAATAAAATCTGAGCGTACAATACCCTTTTCGATACTTATCTTATTAACGGTCTTCAAAAAATGGAGCTTCCTAATACACTGTATTGTTAGAGGATTTAGTATCTAAAGATGTTCTCCTTTTCCTTTTCGTGTTTGTGGTTGTACGTGGGTGTCTATTGGCTGCGACTACTTAACCTCAGGTTTGCATGCTTCTTTGCTACTCCTCTCACGTAAAAAAAGATAACCACGGGCTGCAGGGACCATTCAATATTCCGATATTTGCACACTAAAAATAGGGCTATTGGTCTGTTCGCAATTCTCTAATGTTGCCACCCCTGTCTATTAAAGTAATAGGAGCAGTGTTACCAACTGAAATATATTTCTAATCAACGCCTCGCTAACTCAGCACTTGTCCGGACAAAATGAAATCGGTACCAAATCTTGCAGACCAGCAGAAATGTCCGACATTACTTTATTAATCACGTTAATTTGCTCTACAAGATTGGTGGATAACTACGTCCCAGTAACAAGCATGGATCTTTTTAATACTTTAACTGCGGCGCTCATATATTAGATCGGTTCAGCGTTGCAGGAGGCGGCACTAAACTGGAGCTGTTTTTTCTAGACTGGAGATGCGCCGAAAAGTTACAGAAATATGTTTAGCATAGCGACCGTGTAGCGACCAGGAATAAACACGTAATGTCCGCCCGCATCTTGTAGTGCTGAGGTAAACACGGTACTTGTTTTCGCACGTAATCTATACAAATTTGTATGTACAACACAGGTATGTACAAGCCGCAAGCGCGTTGCGACACGTAATACACAGTAGTGTTGTACGGCGCAGGGAAAGTATTAACTGAAGGAGGACTGGAGACTGCTCTACCACGCCGCTCCAGCGTATAGGCGGAATAAGTGTTAGAGTTACTTCCTTAGGACTTCTAAAAGGGTTAAATTATCCACTGTTAAAGATCGGGACCGAAAGCTTAACACGTTCCCTGCGCCGCCCAACACTGTTGTGTATTACTGCGACTTGTAGACACCTGTCGTGTACGTACTGTGTGCACTACGAGCGCGTAAAAGTGCCGTGTTTACGTCGGCGCTGCAACACTGGGGCGGACATTACGTCTGTATATTCGTAGATGATATATAGATGCTATATTTCGGTGAATTGTCGGCGTATCTTTAGCCTTGAGTAAGCCGTACAGCAACATGTTCTTCATGTATTACGTTTCGGTTGGGGAGACGTACTTTCCGGATATACATTGTTGGAGGCGACCATCTTAGTCCTCAGGAGTAGGAACGCATCCGCGTCCATCCTTAAATAGAACTTCTGTTCTATTTGAGATTGAGCGTGATTGTCCATGGGCTGCAGTGACCACTTAACATCAGGTGGCCTGAATGCCCGTTCTTACTCTTTCATAATATAAAAAAAAAGTTTCAGTTTAGTGCCGTCTCCCGCAACACTGACCGGCTTGCACGCGCGTTTGATATTCTTCCTACAAAAACGATACAATTGCTTCACTGTGGAGTATCGTAGTTCGAGATAAAAGATTGGGGCTCTGGCCTAGATAGAACAAAAACCGCCGATAGAACAGACAAAGGTTTACCTCACTGCGGCGCCCGAAGCAATATCGCTAAACACACAAGTTCTGCCGCCGCCGTAACTGAAATAGAGCCAGGGTTGGGGTTGCTTGTTTCCGGGAGAAGAGCAGCAAACGAGCGTGCAAACCTTGATGTTAAGTTACTTAACTAACCTACTTAACATGAGGTGGCTTGCACGCTCATTTGTTACTGTTCTCACGTAAAAAAATAAAAAGGAGCGTAACGCATAGACTTCCACGTGCAACCACAAACACGACTGAAATCCTATCTAAGCTCGAACGTTACGTTGCCACTGAGGACTAAGATGGTCGCCTCGCTTCAGTGTTGCCGGCAACCGCCTCTCCAACCGAAACACAAGTAATGCTTTACGAAGGATTATGAATGCGGCGATGGTACCTCCCCGGTAGAACTATAGTTCTGTAATAGTAACAGGCTAGTACTCTAGTCACGCTGTTATATAGGAACTAAATAATTATCAATAATTAGAGTTGCAAAGATTTTTGGACTTTTTTAATAGATCAAAATTATCTAAATACAAAAAAAAATGGACTTTTATTTGAGAATTAGCGCGCACCTAAAACTGAAATGTCAAAAAAGGCTATCATTTATTGTATTATTATAAAAGCTAATTATTTATAGTTAAGATAACTGTTTTAGGCGATATTTTTCCTATTACTTATTGATATATAGTTGCATGCACATCTAAGCTTACATTTGTCGTGTAAAACCGCAAGTTTAAGCTAGCTAGAGGTATAAACCCGCTGGTGGCAACCTCAGATCGGCAAGAATGGCGCCACACCGAGCCTCATTGTTGTAAATAGGCCAGTTTTGTGCGAAGACGCTGTTCTTTTGGTGGCGGCTCATTATCTGCGGGCTTTTTAATTATTGTTCTTACTTGAAAAATATTTACAGACACCGCTGTTTTGTAATATTTTAGCTGTGAAATAGAGTTGTGTTTACGGTGGGAGACGGCACTGGAATCTGATGCATAGTTGATATTTCTGAAGTATGATCCAGTAGAATTTTCTGCAAAAAATTAGTTTAAGATCGAATGTGGGAGAACTACAGTTCGACCGGGAGGTACCACCGCCCGTTTTTGGAGATGTGCGGTTGCTTACACTTTGAAGCGAGGCGACCATCTTAGTCCTCAGTAGCAACGTATCTACGTTCGAGTTCTCATAGGATTTCAATCATGTTTGTGGTTGTATGTGGATGTCTATGGGCTGCGACTACTTAACATCAGGTGGTTGCATGCTCGTTTGCTGCTCTTCTCACATAAAAAAAGAAGCAAAGAAGGCTGCAATGCTTGTGTTTAGTGGTCACTGCCGCCCATGGACTGATTGCTTCTATTACAAGTAGAAAGAATATTTTAAAAAGAAATTTAAAAATGCAACCTTATTTAAAATAAATATTACCTAACTAGAAACACCGGAGTCCAGGGCACCATAAATAAGAAGTAGTTTCGCTGCAGATAAAAAGAGCGAAGTTCCGCCGGAAGACGCCATTTTTAACTTGCTGTCAAATTGTCGTTTTGCCGCGAAATATCGCCGTGTTGTTAGCATAATGGTAATATTTGTCGATATCAAGTTAAATTATATTTCCTTTATTTATTACTATTTATTTCCGATAAAAATTAAAGATTATTTGTTGCAAAGGATTTGTGTATTCAATAATATTATTTCCTTCAATGATAAAAGAAAATATCACGAGGAATGGCATAACTAAAAGTTGAAGGAAGTTTTTTTTTATGTGAGAAGAGTAGCAAACGAGCACGCAAACCACCTGATGTTAAGTAATCGCAGCCCATAGACATCCACGTACAACCACAAACACGATTGAAATCCTATCTGAGCTCG
>DWON01007468.1:0-12895 GCA_018251015.1 Phocides pigmalion okeechobee
TTTCAGTTGGGGAGGTGTGGTTGCCGGATACACATTATTGGAGGCGACCATGTTAGTCCTCAAGAGTAGGAATGCATCCGCATCTATCCTTAAATAGAACTTCTGTTCTGTTTGAGAATGGACGTGGTTGTCCATGGGTTGTCCAGTGACCACTTTACATCAGGTGGCCTGCATGCCCGTTTCTTACTCTTTCACTATAAAAAAAAAATACAATCTATATAAATACAATTACTATTTATTCCACAACTACTGTTTTGGATAGATTTCAATCGAAGTTCCATTTGTTATGCTTCTTAGATAGATGCCCTAATCCATAAAAACATGGTATCTTCATCTATATGCATATCTTCTCTATTTTATACATATAATAAAACTGTAACTGATCGCTGTCTGCACATGACATATGGGAACATGACATATATTTAAAAATGATAATGGGATACCTTTATATACGCAAGAGAACCCAAAGGAATATTTTTTCATTTTGTCTGTTAGTCAGTATGTCCGTACTAATATCAGAAACCGCTTATCCGATTTGTGTGCAGTTTTCAGGATTACATTATGATGGGCGTCACTTGACATTAATGTTTTCTTCTACTTAAATCGGTTAACAAATAAAGAAGTTATGTCGATTTATGTAACACGTCAACGAAGTAGCGGGCAAAAGCTCATTTAATATAAAGTTAGTAGAGAGAGATGACATACTTATAAAGACAAAAATGTATACAGTAATAACCATAACCAGAATGGAAATCTGCATCATTCATCATCATCATTTAGACGATTATCTGTCGGGAATTGAAACTGTACCCTCAATACGTCAGATCGGTATTTATCGCTTTACAATGCAAAACTTCGAGGACATTGTTATATATGTCGGAGGATGGCCTGGTATTTCTTCTTGAGTACGCTGCATAGTGATGGGTACTTGGGTAGAAAGTGACGCGCTAGACCGATTTGAACATTTATTACCGACCGTATACCACCAAGGCTAGCACAATACTGTCCTCCTTTCTTTAGACTCCCGTGCCACCGGTCCCAATCACACCCCACCGCATCAACTCCCTCCAGGTAGACGGAAGGAACTAAGAGTGAATGATTGAAAATAAGAATAATACGGAGTATCTACCTGAATTTCGCTATAGATGCCGCTGTACATAAATAGAGTACAAGTAATTGATACGAGATGGCGCTAGTGATCTAATGTAATCCGATTTAAACGAATCTACCACATATATTATTAACGAAATAAATTATATACTTTTTGGCATAAGTAATAAATATTATTATAATGCGTTCAGACCGAATTGTACTAATGAAACGATTTATAGACGAATGTACTACTTAAATAAAAAAAATGTATACACATTTTTAAATGATTTCGGAAGATATGAACGTGTCGGTTGTTAATTGAATATTTTATTATTATTGTTAAGTTTGTCAATGACAATTTAATATTGATAGTAAATTATTGTTACCACGCTAAAACTACAATAATTTGTTTTCTAAAGGGGCTAAAAGGAATTTAAATTAAAAAAATATAAAGTATGACACTAATTGAAATATTAGCCGAGCAAATCTGTACAATTTTTTTGAAAAAAAATAAGGAAAAGGAAGAATAATAAAGGGGCCGAGGTTGCGGGACAAAAAACGTTCACGTAATTTGAGACAAACGCCCGTCATCGCTGCGAGCGATATAAATCATAAAACCAAAACGCGAACGACGCGCCGCGATCACATCTGTACATCTGCACATCTGTACGTGACGCGTTCTCGACTCGTCATTTCGTGCAATAATAATACTTCCGTGGAACTCGTCATTAAAATAACGAGCGGGACGTTCGCCGCGTCGTTACCGCGCCAATTCAATTACTAACAATATCAGTTATTTGGTTCGTACAATTTATTGGAGCAATATTTACATTGCAGCAGAACGAGGGTTGTTACCGTGAGGCGGGCGGCCGCCCTGGAGCGCGGCCAGTGTTCCCTTGATCGACGGAATTATGGGCCGCGCCGAGAGCCTACTATATATTCATCAAGTTTTTGACCTATCGGACCCAATCGACTGTACCTACAAGGCCACACTCGGAAGCGAGGCCACTATGTTAGACCTCTGGGGTCGCAACGTATTTATGTGCGACGTCAGAAGTTGAGTTTGTGCCTGGATGTTCACGGATTGCAGCGCCCACTCAACACCATTTGGCACCAGGTATACACTCTCTCAAATCTTTTCATATAAATAATAACTTTAAGTTTATCTATAAGTTTAAGCATATACATAAAAAGGCACGTGCAGCCCATTTAAGAATTTATCACGTCATATCGCTGTTACTGTGTAATATGTTCGTTGTATTCCTTTTCTGATTCTGGATACGTGAGAAGAAAAATCTCTGAGTTAATGAGACTTTTAAATTGTGATATTTGTGTGAGAGTCTGGTACTCTCTAAGTTTGATATATTTTCCACAAATTTTATTATTCTTGCTAGGTTCCATATTATACTTGTATTAATTTAAATAAATACGTTTCAGAGTTAGAAACACTGTAACAAAAAGTACAAAGAGTTATTATTTGTACCCGTCATAGACGTAGGCACAGGAAAATGATCATAGGCGGCCATGTCGTTTCCAGACTACAAATTAAATTAAAGGGTTGTACAATATCGTTTGTGTACTAACATATTGACACATTTTTTAAAAGTGTTTAAACGGATACTGCCTTGCTGCTTGAAAGTTTATAATGTGTACATCGAACGGAAAATGGTATGGCGCTAGTTTTTTTAATAAGAAAATGTCTTATTCAATATTGTCGTCAATATAAATTCTTTTACTTTAAGCATTCCATAAATATTTAATTGTTCCGTATAAAATTCACAAAATAAAAAAGTTACGATGACCAACATACGCTTAGGTTACAACAGAAGAATAAACAATGACAAATTATCCGGGTTAAATGAATTTAATGAAGGCGTACGACGAAAACGTTGCGCAATACCTAGTGTTATGTGCACGTCACGGATAAGGTACGGTGACGACACGACATGCGACGCCATAACTCATCCGCCTTCCGCCCTTCGCGGCTTGTTGCCGGTAGACGAGAGTTGATTTACGGGCCTATTTATAGAATCGGTATTTTGGGCATGTTTTTTGTTCTGTTATATTTGTTTATATGTTTCACAAACTTTAAAATTCCATTGTATTCCGTAGGTGGCATCACGTCAGTTTTTATTGTGTCATCATCAACCTATTCCTGTCTCACCGCTAGACACGGCGTTTGCTCCCAGAATTAGGAGGCCTATGTTACAGTGCTATGACCTCCATTTGACGCAGATCAGTTGATGTCAAATATTTTTTTAAATATAAAATAGTATACCTTCAACTGTTTCTTGTTGGAGAGCCTAAGACATGGGCTTGTTATTTTAAATATTTACAAGTATGATGTAATTACTTTCGATTTGAATATCAAAAGAATCTGGAGCCGCAGACGAAATTTCCACCTCGAATGTTTAAATTGTAATGGACCGTTGTGCGCCCAGTTTAACTGCGACAGTGTAAATATGAGAGTCAAAGATTGCAGATGTTAATGAGGAGAGCTCGGCCGCCGCTCCGCTGACTGCTTTCCACATGGACAGT
The DNA here is from genome assembly GCA_018251015.1 of Phocides pigmalion okeechobee. Taxonomy (NCBI): domain Eukaryota; kingdom Metazoa; phylum Arthropoda; class Insecta; order Lepidoptera; family Hesperiidae; genus Phocides; species Phocides pigmalion. The sequence goes on from DWON01007468.1 coordinate 3,631, forward strand.
ACCCTTTATAAAATTATACAGCCATACGTTATTAAAAAAAATGGTTACAAAGATTACCTTTTTTATAGTTTTACTCATTGCTCAGTTCTAATATTTTAAAGCGTTGCAGTATTTAGACTGTCACACAACTAAGACCACAGTCCCAGGTACAAAAATTGAGATAAATGAGATTTACAATTAAACATACAACCAACAAACGAAAAACGTTTCACGTTATATGAAGATGGTAATATACGAGAAGGAAGAAACATATATGTATGTTCATATCCTAAATTCACTATATCATTGTAACATTGTCACCTGTTGTTGCAGGTGGGACTACAAAACAAAATAAATTTCTTTAAAATTAATCAAATCGTTTTACGTGATGCTGAAAAATATACTAGTTATCAATATATGTTTATCGCGCTACGACCATATGAATAAGATTTTTCCATAAAATATTTAATGTCCATACACGATTTATTTCGAGTTTAGATAAATGCGTTGATCGTTAATTGAATTCAAAAGCGTTAGCGTTATGTTTTCACGTTAACAAATATAACTTTAAATGTTATAGTATATATACGGTCTATAAACTTAGCGAGAATTATACATTTTCAAGTATAATAAAATATAGTGGTAGAAGAAAGAGGCCATAATGAATGCTTTAATATTTATAAAAGTCGAGACCAGAACTTCCGGTTGATTAATTTCAGAAATAGCACAAAACATTGACAGCGTTAGTTAGCTAGGGGCCGCTACGAATGCGGTCTACGCCGTAGCTCTACGCCAACGCTACCAGCTTGTTAGCGTTTAGTTTTTGTGTCTGAACCGGTCTCCTGTCATTTGACTTTTTAATACTGCACCGGAATTAAATAAAAATCCTTTACAGCAGTTCTCGAAACACGCCACTATACGAAGCGTGAACAAAAATCAACCAAATGCAAAGTGAGCGAGTCACAGCCCAACCCTGTTTGATGTCGGCCACGTAAATCGTTTCACTAGAAACTTTTTCAACAGGAATAAGATTATAAGCAAAATGGAATTGAAATTGTGTACGCTTGAGCACGCGACCCGACAACTTAGTTAACAGCTACGAATAAAAAGCAGTAATTCGTGTTATTGTTATTTGCGAATAAATATGGTGTAATACGCTAAAATTATTTTATTTAAATTGCTCTACTCGGTTTCAATTTTACGAGGAATGTTGTATATTGTAGGAGTAAATTATTATTGTGAATTTTATGCATAGAACCGTATTATTTTTTACAAGTTCACGATAATATGTTGTTATATGGGATTCAGAAAAATACGTCGCATAAGCAATCGAGACGTGTCTAAACATGTCATTCGCATGTCGTATTCCGCTGTCGGAAGCAATGCGTGCATTTTCTTTGAGAAAGGGCTGTCGTAAGCTGCGGCGGCAAATGTACCAGTCATGCTTACGAGACATCTAAGTGACATAACGGTTACGATATTCTATTGCTCAATATCAGCGTAAATTGAATAGAAAAAATAAATACCATGTTAACCCTTACTACAGCGAGACTTTAATTTTATTTTTCAAAGGATGTTGTAATTCATTCTCATTCACTAACAATTAATTATGACCCGCTCGTTTATGCTTTACAGCCTTCAAAAGTAAAAGTATATTAATGATTACATCACGAAAACCGTTGAGCCGTGCGTCATTTTTCATAATAAATTACAGTTCCTAATTTAATCTACCGTTGTCGCTATGTTGATGTAAGTCTGCAGGTTATTTCCTTGCGAATACATTATGGCTCCGTCTAAGGGAGGTGTAATATATGTGCGTACATAATTATGAGGTCGGCGGAGAGGAGAAATATAAATTTGCGGCGTGAATTCATAATGGCGGCGTGCGGGGTTGATTAGTGCGTGCGAGACAATAGGCGCGGAGGTGTGCGCCAGACGGAGATTGGAAACCTTCGGAGAGATATTACAATGTATTTCGAGAGCGCCGCTGTATACTTTAATAAGGCGAGGTAATGTATTTTCCAATACGAATACAGACAGCATAGGACAATATCAAAATATGAGTTACTCGCTGAGATTTAATGTTGTTAGTAAAACAAACAATGGCGTGAATAGAAATGATAAGAATAATGAATGCTGTCCAACGTACCTGTACGAGTATATAAAATGTTATAGTTTGCTACCTGATTTTGAAAATGTATTACAACGAAATTATCTGTGACTTATTTTTAGACAGACATGGATGGGCTGACAAACATTTATGCCGAGTAGAGCGTCGTAGTCAATACAACGCGAGGCATCACTCTTTGCTTTAAACATATTACAATCAGGTTTGAGTGCTCGCTGCTTCACTTTAAAACAGCTGTAGAAGCCGCGACGTTATTAGTGCTTATTGTGATGAACACGTTCTATTTATGTTCCACTGCTGGGCGTGGGTTGCTTGTCACCACTGGGATAGTCCCGGAGGGCATTCCACCACGCTGCTCCATTATAGATCTTATCATGAAAACTGCACCAAAATTTAGTGAGACCACACTTAAAACATCCGCCATTGAATAAAAAAAGATTTATAAATATCGGTTCATAGACTAAAGAATAATCGATGAATGTATATACATTAAAAATATTCCGACTAATTGACAACCTTGGGTTAAAAGGTTAAAAATAGTCATCATTCGTTTATTCCAATTTATTCATAGCATTTATATAACAATGATAAAACAGCAGCAAGTGACGAGGTGTACGTAGCAGGGAGTGGTGTGACGGCTCGTCCCGGCGTGTTAGCGCCGCACGCTACTCAATACTGACCGCCTCTAATGTAGTGCTACAGTATTATAAGTCCAACTATATATATTTCTAAATTAACTACAAATCTCAAATTAATGTAATAGACCAAATAAATAAGCCAGAAATCCAATGTGACGTACTTATCAATCGTGAATTAATAAGCTTGTTGAAAATATAATATTTTCATACAAATTGAAATAGTTGTGCAGATTTTGAAGGATCAATTATTTTTCAGCTGGGATTATTACTTGTCACTTAAACTGACGAATTTAAGTGTTCGTTTCTTATTGTTATCGTCTTTCTTAATTTTATTCTATGCCAACGCCCGCGAGTCGCAGCGCGTTGGAGGTTCCATATTCGACTCCCGGTCAGATAAACTGCTAAGTTTTAAAATTTCAGGTCTGGAACTGGTGTACTGGGACTTTGTGCGTCCGTGTTTATATACGTCTATAGCATTCACGATAAAAGTAATCCTGGTGTGAAGCTATATTCGTAAGTTTGTTAATCATTTCTTACATTTTAAATACTTAGATATAAGTCAAACTAAATTTATTAACATGATATCTGTCTTACCTTAAGTGTAAGGAGAAATGGTGCTAAAAATATTATGCGTCACTGGTAGAAAGCGCCTAATACAAAGTGACAAGGTGTAACATGTCAGTTCACTCGGCCGAGCGCGCCCCAACATGTTAGCATAACATGTTCTAGGACACGCAAACAAATTGTGAAAACTGACGCTTACAGGAACCGACAATAATTATATCGTTACCAGTACACCAGGATATGTCTCTTGTTTACTTAGTATAAGGCTTTAAATGAGTATATTTGCCAGATTCAAGATCTCGTATAAAACGGAGAAGTAAACACTATCGTTGCACCTATTTTTCGTTCGTTTACGAAGTTAATTATGTTATTACGCAGGTTTGCTTGCTTACGAAGCGACCATTTCTGTCTTCAAGGAACGCGTCTGTGACCGACTCTATGTAGTTGTTATATCTTATGGTATATAGAGTTGGTTACAGATATTCAGTAAGATAGTTAGCTCGTTTGGTACTTAAATTAAAAAAAAAGATCAATACATTTTATCGTCGAAAAAAAAAAAACAAATAATTTAGTTGGGTTTAACACATTTATGAACCCGCTTATATTCACATTCTACGTACAAAATACGTACGTATACAAAATACTGCGTAAATAAATGTAAAGGACAAAGCTTATTTCGAATTAATAAATCGATTAGTCGTTTAATTATAATCGACGGTTATTTTGAAATCACGACTGCAGCATTTAATTTATTTGTACAGATATAATTTCCTTGTTACTGAATTTTCTCGTTAAATGCCAGCGACCATCGCGTCACGGGTGGATAAGGCCAATGTGTCCCTTATTTATTGTATTTAACATTCGCAGCGACGGGCAGACGCGTGTTATCTCTCATTATCGCGATACATTGCGCGCTGCCCTCCGACAGTTACGCTAATGAATTCCGCAGAATCTGATTACGCCGTAATGGAAATGTAGTGTTGTTGCAGTAAGCGTCGTTTGCTCTTCACCTCGGCCGTGGTCGTTGTCTTGGGATAAATGACTGATAAGTTTTAATGTGACATATGCATATATTTTCGCACTTTGGAAGTAAAGTAATTCTTATGGCGGCTAACGGGATGATGCTCTAATTTACGTTCGCTCTCTTTGCCACCGTTCTCTCCTCTTTCATTTGTCTTATATTTTTTTAACTCAGATGATACTTCAGTTCTACTTAATTATTTGAATCATTATTTGTAGCAACGACTATAGTTGGTCTGCACGCTCGTTTGCTACACTGTTAACTTAAAAAAGACATAATTCGTAAGAATACAAACATTAAGATATGTTAGCAGGTATCAAGGTGGCAGAATCAATTCAGTTCGAACGAGGATGTACCAATGCCACATCTATTTTTAGCGTGAAACCTACTTGAGTTTCGGTAAAAAGGTGTGGTTGCCGGCTCACCTCCTAATGAGGCGACCACCTTGGTCCTCAGGAGCAGCAAGGCATATGTGATCGAATTCAAGTAAGATGTTTGTTTTTTACGGAATTGGTTACAGGTGTTCAAGGCGTCAGAGACCACTTTACAAACTACGTGTTCGTTTGCTATTTCCTTTTTACAACAAATAGTAGAGTATTGGCTAGAGGCAATATCAGCGCGGGAGCGGCTGGCAGTTCGGAGGCTCGGCGGCTCACCGTTCACCTCACTGCACTAGCAATCAATGTGTCCGTCACACGCGCAGGGCTCCTGGAAATGGAATTCTGTCTAAACTTATTTCAACATTATTTTTATGTATTAGATACACATATTAAATGTAATGTTACGTATAAGGTGTGACAAGTAAATTTAACAGAGCAGATTCTCAAACAGACTACCGCTTAGAAAATCAGAAGTTAAACACTATAATATAACTAAAGAATATGTGCCCTATATATGATTAAGTAATGGAATATATATATATATGTGTTTTCTCCAAGTTAGTACGACAATGTGAATTAAGCCTTCATACTAGAAGATTATTAGAACGTGAAATTTCGTAATTTATCTAATTTAAGAAAGCTTTATTAGGCACTAGACCGTGAAGAAATTTTGAAAAGGAATCAAATTTAACAAATTGCACGACCACAATTATTGGTCTCTTATATACAAGGTTAACCTACTTTCGTAAAATACTAACTTTTGCACTTAATATTATTAAATGTAGTGTGTATTGCAGAAAGAGAAGTAGTTCTGAAATAAATATAAGACAAATATTTTAAGTCAAATTTCAAGTTCATCTTAACTTTATGCGAAATCGGGGCAGTTTGCTCTTAATATTATTGAAGCGAAACTGAAGGCGGTACTTGGCACCGGTCCGTTTAAATTTTGTGACATTCACTAAAGCGCTTCCATTAGTTATCATCGGAGCAGCGAGGTGGAGTATGCTCCAAGTCTCTTTCATTTGTGGGGCAAAACTCAGATGGAAATATGGACTGGGACATAAAAAGGGATTCAAATGACTATAAAGTACAGACGAAGGGACGGATGGAATGAATGTGGGAACATGGAAGAGAAAACGGTGTTTTTGCCAATATTGGATACAGTAGTCATCGTCAACAACGTCCTGCTTCATATGAGGTGGTATTTTTTAATCATAAAATTTCGTAGAATAATGTTTCATTAAATCTTTAGATCGAATGAAACGTTCTTAACCCGCTGTGTTTAATTATTTGCTGGGGGGGAGAGGTGTGATAGCAGGGTACCTTTACAATCGTACAGATAACCATTGTAGGGTTCAGGTCATCTATGTACGACATCAGATAACATTAGAGTTCTTAAAAATTATATTTGGGCTTGAGTAAATTTTTTTGCCACTCTTGTTAGTTTTTGCCGAAGAATTGTTAGGTTAAATTAGATTATTATTACTAACCTTTCTTTGATTTGCAATATTACAATAAAATACTAAGCAACGGTAATCGAGACAAGGACTAAAATTTAAATTTCTCAAACACAAACGTTAGCACAAAGCTTTGTATCCAGTTAATTCCCACCAAAACTTCAAGTTACCGTAACTGCGAAGGTTTATTCTCCTCAGTGTCCGTTATAGCAAAGTGGCGTACATCTCGGCGAGTAGCAGGATAACCTACTTAGGGGGAAGTGCAGTGCGAAACGAGCATTCGTGTGTCGCTGACACCGGAGTGGCGTGTCAACACGCGCGCAGATGCATTTTAGGGGCGTGTTTGCGATGGGATCGAGCTAATGTCGCCGAGACAATGCAAATAATATAGACATTTACCATTTACAAGGTGGCAGAACCCTAGTTCTAGAGGGGAGGTTCATAAAAAATAATATAATTATTTTTACTGAATTAAGACCCCTTCTTGATACACTCTTATTACGCAGTTTAATTTTCCACACATCCCAATGTTTTTTTGATCACTGATAAATACAATTAAAAGAGGTTCAAGTATACTACTCAGTGTATGGTTACGTACTCATACTATAGTCGTTGAAATTATCAAATATCCCAAAACCACGAAAGAAATCTTATTCAAAATTTTTGTTGAAAGCTTTTTTAAAACATTTCAATATATTTTATTAGTTTCTTAAGTTAGACGGGACGATATCTTCGTTCACGTCTGTTTTCATTTTTTGTTTTTTTTTTTTCCTCACAGCAAAATGTTCTCATGTACTCACAGCTACAACATTCAAATTGATATAACTTATTTACTGCACTCATATCGGCTGTGTTGTTACCAAGATAAGTGCGCAAAAACGTACAGACAAACAGACCAACAAAATAACTTGTAGACAATGTTAGTTTCTCATAACATAGCTTTTTAATAACGAAAACATGATTAAAATAGGTCCATTACTTTTGGAACATATGTGGTACCGACATAGAAATATTATTTTCCTCTTTATAACATTAGTACAGATAAACCACTTTTGTTACACAGTATTTAAAGTAATTGAATAATATTGTAGGAGCACACAATCCACGAATGTAGGTTGGCAATAATATGAGAACATAACATGTTATTACCTAATATTGCTGTAACATGATGATAACAATATTATTCGTGAGCAATAACTCACAGCACACGACCCGGCGTTGCTAGACTACACCCTTGATGCTCACACATTATACAATCTAATATATCTTCGATTAGCCAGACATTGATATCGACGCGATTTCATCACGATACTAATCTATCGGGACTTAAGGACTAATGGAAGTTATAATGGAAGAAGATAATAATGGAGTATTGAACTTTCATCTTCACAGACTGTTATCTAAGGCAGTGAAGTGGACACGACTGGATTCATTTGGTTAGAACTTTCACACTATATTATCATTCAAGAATAACGATGACTACTTGATATGCCGGTTCCTAAGTAAAGATAATAATATATCAATTAACAATCCTAAATTACAAATTTCGATTTAAAGATGTTTCAAAGTACAAAACTTTTAGAACACATTATCTTTCCTATTCATTTTATTTGCACACTTATTGCAACATTAGAAAATAAAATAAATATACAAAATATGGATTGTATTTTAATAATCATCACGATTGCAATCGTTCTATCAGTTTGAAATGTTCCTAGAGATACAAACACAAATGTAGATTTAAAAGTGATCTCATTTCTCTTTTTGCCACGACGAATAGAAAGCAGAGGTTATCTCAGTTAATAAGTTGCGGCAAAAGTAAGACCACGCCAGTTTCTGGTTTGAAGTTTATTTCTTGGCGCGTAATGTATACTCGTATATGATACTGTTTAAGCGTAAGGAGGCATTAACCGCTTAACATCCGACAGGCTGCAAGCTAGTTTGATACGTCTATTACATAACAAACTGACCAAGTTCGAGCCAGACTTTGGCATGAAGGTTCCTTACATACTTTATATAGTTTCCATTTCCGGTCTTTTTTCTTTACTTCTTTTACACGACATTGATTTTTGTAAAAATTTATAATTCTAGAACAACGAAACGCCATATAGGTTTTGATTTTTGTGTTTGATTTATGCGCCACAAACGATCGAATTTTGTAATGACTGTATTGAATTAGAAGTTTACCTTTTTTATAGCTATTTTATAAAGTTTAGTTGAATATTAATTTTTATTTGATATCTTCGCGTGATGGTAAGTTAAAGAGTCATCATAGATAGATAGACAAACAGACAGTAAAATAATCCTATACCTAAAATTTCCCTTGCTTTTGTGCTATGGAACCCTAAAGATGTATAAATTCTCTCTACACATTTTATTGAAAGAAGGTATTTAATTACACGAGTGACATGTCAGCCGCTGGAGCATAAACTTGAACATTATAGACACTTTCAGGAACATGGCTGGAGCTGTCTGCTTCATCGAGTTTGAACAAAAGAAGACGTAATGCTCGACGCTACTTAACGGATCAACTTACACGTCAGCTGCTATGACGTCAAAGCTCTTAAGAACTCATAATCGAAAATACATGATACGTTTTATTTTTTTGTAAAATAGAAATATCAAACTACCATCTACTTAATGGTGGTGGTAACTGTTGCGGGTAATTAGAATAAGGCTTTTAAGCTTGTACGTTTCAGTTATTAAACAACACATTTTTAGGCAACGAGATTGAGTACACAAATAAAGTAATGCTAGTTTCCTGAAAAATTAATTGAATTTTGTTATTTGAAATCCAATAGAGTTGACTTTTTAAATGGAGGGGATAAAACAGATCCACACGCCTTTTCACAGAATCCACGTATTTCCGCAAACAAGCTAACTGAATCAGAGCATCGCAGCGCGGGGCCGCACTATGAAAAATGGTCGAACAACGGCATATCAAAAATGCTTTTTCTCCATATCGCTATTGCCATACTTTAAGGTTCAAACTAAACTGTGGTGAATGAATTTTACATATATAAGCTAAAATAAATTTATAGTCATGCGACAAACTTATTGTTTCTATAAATACTCATTTAAAGCCTGTTCTCTTCATC
>DWON01007469.1:0-12894 GCA_018251015.1 Phocides pigmalion okeechobee
GGAAATACGTATGCCTTTGTAACAGGCTGTAATGACGATACCTGATTGTCAGTGTTCGTAACCATTCTTGTTGCTTAACTGCATGTAGTTCATCTGTAATTAGGACACACGAATTTTAGTTTGTGTAAAATTTTGAATATGACTTCGTATCCTATCGTATCGCATCCATTTGCTAATAAACCTTGAGTAAATAATAAATAAAATGACGTCATTTTATGAGTTAAAAAGTAAAATGTAGCCTTAAATTAAGTGGTCATAAATCTTTGTAATAATGAATTGGTTTTTGAAACTATTTCACGACAGTTAAAAGCTAATGTATACAATTGAAATAACTTTATTTATATCTATATTACAATAATGAAAATGTTAAAACTAATTATTTTAATAATTACTATTTAAATAATTAGTTGCAACAATAAAACATTAATAATTCATAATCTGTATGGTAATATGTAATCATTTTAATACCTGTAAGACCTATACATACAAATAAAGAGATTTGATTTGATTCATAATTACAAAATAATTAGCGAATTCTCTGGCGATTTGATTATTACATTTGCAATATTTTAAGTAACAATTTATATAATATGCATTCAAAGTTAAATTCTAGATATAAGATGTAATATGATAATATAATATGTAACCTGAAAATAATGTCTATTGTAAAGGAAAGCCGAGGTTGTGCTGGTCAAGCGATTGCGACATCATGTATCTATTTAAACCTGGCTCTTCATTTATGAAAGTACCGACGTAAGAATTAACGCAACCATTGCATATTTTATAGAAATGTCAAGAGATTAACAATATACATATATACTACTATATATATTAAGATCTTAATATGTATCGTATATTTATATGTATTATATATATATTTCGGAGAAAAGGTGTGAAGTAAGCATATATAACGTCACAATTGTTGACTTACGCAAAGTAATGCCTGGTACTATTAACTCAGAAATGTCAAGCTGATTCTCAGAATATACTGGCCCTATTTTATTAAAATATATTACACTCAGAATATGATTTAGACATGACAGAATTACAAAGTTACAGAATTACAGATTATGACAGAAGATGGTCGCCTCCAATAATCTGTATACGGCAACCATACCTCCCCAACCGAAACACAATATATGAAGAACATGTTGCTTTACGGCGGGTTATAAGTTATCACCTTTATAGAGTGAGTGTGTACTTAGATAACGATAAAAAACCTTCTGCGTAGTAACTGTAAGATTTTGGAAGTCTTACAGCTACTTTTTTAGAAGGCTTTTTTTTAATGGAAAAAAGTGTACAGGAGTTAGAAGAGATAATAGAAGAGCGTACGTAATTACAGTATAGATTCGATCAACCGGACTAATTGTGGTCATTAGACATTCGGATAATTGAAAATCCGGATAAATGAACATATGAAGAAAACCAGTTACTTATTATAGTATAAAACTTTTAGGTAATGATTAATAAACAAAAAAATTTTTTTATCAAATAAATACATATTTACTCGAATTATTATATAAACTGCAATCCGAGGATCGAGTTAGCAGTCGGGATAGCCACGAGTCGGAGGGCTGGATAATCGAGTTTCCACTGTATATAGATTTAAACTAATTATTGTCGCCTCGTGTCGCCTAACCAGTGTAGCCGCAGCCTAATAGTATACGTACGATAGTCAATTAGGACTGCAAGTTTTGTGATAAATTGTAACTTAATAAATGTTTCGTTTAATATACTGTTGTTTTATTACTTTTTTATATAAGAAGAGTAGCAAACGAGCATGCAATCCACCTGATGTTACGCAGTCACAGTACATAGACTTCCATGTACAATCACAAACATGACTAAAATCCTCTCTAAGCTCGAATGTAGATACATTGCTACTCCTCAGGACTAAGATGGTCGCCTCGCTTCACAGTGTAGCCGGCAGCCGCACCTCTCCAACCGGAACACAAATAATGCTTTAAGGCGGATTATGAGGGCGGCAGTGCTACCTTCCCAGTCGAACTATAATTCTCCCACCTATGTCTATGATTACTTTTAAATATTTTATGAAATATTCTTGGTGTTATAGTTGACGTTTTTCACGATAGATGTGGCAACACTGCGTCATACATACATATAGTTCTGTCCGTTTGCGATAAACTCAAAAAGTACTAGACGACTTTTCTCACAATTTTCAACAGGTAGAGTGATTCCTGAAGAAGGTTTTGGTGCATAATAAGTTAATTATTTTTTGTAAATTGGGCGAGAAATTAAAAACTTAAATTCAATATAGTAATTCAGTCGTTCGAAATAGATGTTTCTGATTGTTAGATTGTTAGATTACTGGATGCATTTATAAAAGAAAAACAATGTAAGAAAAAATAAACTCTATTACCCGAGTGAAGATAGGCCGGGTAGCTAGTTATCTACATAAAATTTAATCACACAATTTAAATCTTCAAAGAGCCAAGCTCATCTTCCTGTCATATCGAATCAATATATTGAAAGAAAAATAAAAGAAAAGCAAAGATATCGTGCCGTTTATCATAAAAGAAATGAACCACACAATTTCCTATTTCCGCATTTCGAGATCGTTCTGTGAGAATGGGAAAATATTGTAAACGGAAATCCTTATTATAATGGTTTGTGTATTTGGAAAATAGGTAAAACCAAAGTGATCGGAAATTTGTTTTCATATTTTGTGAATCTAAACAAATTACTTTATAATATAAAATACATAGTACATATACGGTCTCGTAGCGTGAAGATCGTAATACCGACAATGTCAGCGACGTTAGCTGTAGACAGGAATTAGATGGGTGACCGCAAGTGGACTTTACATGAGCTCTTCCGTGATTCGGACACGTAAAGTAGCCGATGCTAGTTATTATTTTTTATTAAATGGAGATGGTGAAAATACTGCAAGCAGTCTGTCTAATGGTAGGTAGTATTTATCAGATCACAGATTTTCGACCAGCCTCGCTGGACGAATACCTCATAGTAGCCATCTATCCCTGAACATAATCTAAAGATTATAATTCGATGAAGGTAACACCACTGCCCTCATAATTCGCCGTAAAGCAATCGTTTGCTATCCACTGTCCACGTTACGTGTCGGGGATACCGGTTCGATTCCCTGTGAAGCTAACATCTGAATTATGAGTAGAAAACAAGAGTGCTCGCCATCTGATGTTAAATGGTCTCTGCAGCCCATACTCATCCTTCCTAACTTCAAACACGACTAACGTCCTATCTGATGTCGTGCACATATGCATGCAACTCCTTAGGACTATCGCCTCGCTCGTGTGACCGGCTACCGCAACAAATATACCTTTTCAGCGGATTATAAGAGCGACGATAGTACCACCCCGCTCTGTAGTACCGCCTTGAAAATAGGACAAATGCAATTGCAAGATACGTACGTATTTTGAAATTCAAATTCATTTACACTTATACAATGAGGAAAGTGGTTTTGAATTCATAAAATTTTAGCAGTATGTAAAATAGTGAATTTTTCCAGACATTCATTTGATAGTAATGACTGAGAATATAATATTTCTTTTTAATTTGAGTGCAAGGTCTTTCAAGGTTCTTATTTGTTTCTTCAGATACACCCACCCACACACACACATTATATAATCCTTAGCTCAATAGGATTTTCTGTACCGTTAGTGCCATGAACACAGATATATATTTGTGTGTGTGTATATATACACGTGTGTGTGTGTGGACACCCACACATATACATATATTTAATTGTGTTAATGGCCTTCACGGTACAGTAAATCCTATGGGGCTAAGGATTATATAATGTGCGCGTGTGTGTGTGAGTGTGTTGGTGTGTACAGCAACAGCAAAGACAGCAAAGAATATGATAACTCAACGAAACGTCAAGATGACGTGCAACTCAAAAAACGTGGTACTAGGATAGAGCTTAGTGGAGGGGAAGTGATTTTGAAGAGTTGAGTTGAGCCGTGCCGAAGATCGCTATGAACTGACCATCTATTTCGTCCACTACAAATTATTCTACTCTAGCGATACTTACATACGTAAATTAGAAATATTACTCGATGACAGAAGTTTATAAAACACCTAGACTCAGAACAGAAACCTAAAATCATTATTTAAATGTCTGTCATGTGGCGCTTCATGTCAAACTAATATCGTAACCCCGGCGCTACACGAGTTAAGCATTTTTTTATGTGACAAGAGTAGCAAACGAGAAAACCATCTGATGTTAAGTTATCGCAGCCCATAGACATCCACGTACAACCACAAACACGACTGCAACCCATCTTAGCTCGAACGTAGAAACGTTGCTGCTCCTGAGGACCGAACAGATACATTGCTACTCCTGAGCACTAAAGATGGTCCTCGCTTCAAAGTGTAGCCGGCAACCGCACCTCCGACCATGGTCAGAAACAACTCCAGCTCCACTTGCTCCATTAGTTTAAGTTATTATTTGTAAATTACTTTTTAAAGATGAAAAAGATGTGTGTTTTGGAGTTTCTTTCGCCGACTCTTCTCCAAAACGAAACACCTTACGAGTCGGTGGTAGTTTATTGACGTTCAAAAAGAATTCTGTAAAGAATCTACTTTGAATAAAAATATTTTGATTTGATTTGATTTGATTTTATGTGTTCGTTTTACTCCTACGGCTTATTGCTTGAAATCCACGATTTTTTGTTACTATCAATATGTATAGTATCCATACTTCCACACTATACTTACTTATATTACAAATGTGAATGTAAGTTTGTTTGTTACTCTTTCACGCCAAAACTTCTTAACCGATTATCTTATATATAAACTTTGTCGCCGTATTCTTAGAGGTAATAAAATGGTCATAGGATAAATTTTATTAAAAAAATGTTTTGCGAGACATGATTGTTTGTCAAAAAATCCAGCAATTTCAAAACCTTCAAATTAATATCTTATTGACTTTCAGCTGTCTCGAATTTTAGTATAAATCATGTTATTTTGTTGTGTCACTTATAATACTAAAATTATTTAATTTTTTTCGAGATTAGTTACCAGTTTATTGTTTTAGTTATTACTCGATGCAATGATCTTCGATATTTACTTAAGGGATTCAACGCGAGCGGAGACGCGAATAAAAACTAGTATTAATATATTTGAAATAAAACCTTTTTGAAATATGTAAAGTTAGTAACTTTATCAAATGGAATGCAGCTCCAACTCGTAACTTTTAACGAGCTGATTCTTTGACGAAGCTACGAAGTATTTCCTTGCCACTACACGGTAAAGGTAATCTTGTAGCGGTTTCCAACTAAAAGTACATACTGCTATTTAGAGTTATTCGGGATATCCCAGAATAACTTTTTCTATATCTCTTCCAATAGATCATGTAGATTTAGAAGGTTTCTATTATTTAATATTCGCAAATTCAAATTCAAATATCTTATTTAATTGTAAGGTGGGAGAACTATAGTTCGACTGGGGAAATACCAGAGCCGCCCTCATAATCCGCCGTAAAGCATTGCTTGTGTTTCGGTTGGAGAATTGCGGTTACATGCTATACTTTGAAGCGAGGCGAACATCTTAGTCCTCGGGAGTAGCAACGGATCTCCGTTCGTGCTAGAATATAGCATATAGCATAGGATAGGATATAGCATAGGATAGGATATAGATGCACACACACATGCACACACAAACACGCGCGCGCACGTACACACATACACACACACACACTCTCTCTCTCTCTCTCACACACACACACACACACACACACAAACAAACAATTAGAGATTATTTATAGTTATTTTACTTTTATTTTATTTACCTAAATGTATTAGTTGAACTAAATGTATTGTATAAGTACTAAATTTTAAATGTTACTCTAGTTAGTTTAGTCTTAATTATTTTATTGATTAGCACTGTCCTTTGTCTCGGTGGATGAGCGGGGTACCTGTAACGCAGGTCTTGAACCAAGTACAGGGCCCTTGCGACTAGCATATGTGAATGTGTTTTATATCAATAAAATATTTTTATTTTTTTTATTTTTATAGCATAGGATAGGATTTCGGTCGTGTTTGTGGTTGTATGTGGATGTCTATGGGCTGTGACTACTTAACATCGGGTGGTTTGCGTGCTCGTTTACTACTCTTCTCGCATAAAAAAGGAATTTACATACACTTAATTAGTATCAAGGGTACAATCTAAAATCAGTACATCTACTTTGAGCACATTTTTACTATGTACCGGGTATTCATGATCGACGTTTGACTGCCGATAATTCGAACCAGTTGCTTGGTTCGTGGTCACGGCTAATCTGCACCATGACCATGACCACGACCACGACCACGACTACGACCACGACCACGACCAACGACGAATCATGCAACTGGTTCAAAATATAGGCAATCAAAAATCGTTAATGTTACTCACGTGATACGTAGTAATATATATAATTTCGCGATCATATTAATTGAAAACGCTATTAGTAAAACCATGGATACGTACTAGAAGTCTTTTTATATGGTCTCTGCAGCATTGGCCAGACATAGGACATTGTTCATTAGTACATTTACGTGTAACCTCAAACAAGATTAAACTCCTATCTAAAGTCGTGTATAAATATGTTGCTACTCATGAGGACTAAAATAGTCGCCTCGTTTGTAAATGTACTTGGCGATACCTCTTTAATCGAAATACAAAACTTTTTTTCGGTGACTATAAATCGGCCACGTGGAACTAAAATTCTACCATGTGTAAAATATAAATCATCTTAGGCATTACTACCTCTTTTTAAAACCATAATGTATTTGAACCGTCTTGTTTTACAGTCTTTATATATGTGATTCAAAAGATGGAATTATTCTGTATTACTACCTAAAATATTTCGCTACAATTGTACCGTTACATAATATATAGCAGAAATGCACGTAGAGGACGTATGAGCTCCAAGTAACATTTCCGTTTATAGTCACAAAGTAGCATAAGTACAAAGGAAACTTGGAACAGAATTTCCATCTTTAAAGGTAAGAATTGTCTTTGAATTCTAATTTCAAATTGTATTTTTTTCTTTACGTCCCTTTTTAATTTGAGAATAGTGGCAAACGAGATACAGGCTGATGTTAATTAGTCGCTGCAGCCCATAGATACTCTGTCGTTTTGATGTAAAAACGTACAAACATATACATTTTCGCATTCATAATATTAGTAAGTCAATCTCTTCTCTTCTCTAAATATACAACAAAGTCCCCCGTTGCGTCTGTCATTCTGTCTGTTCACGATAAACTTAAAAAGTACTGGATGGATTTTTTCACAGTTTTCAACAAGGGGTAGAGTGATTCCTGAGGAAGATTTTGGTGTATAGTAAGTTAAGTTTTTGGGCAAGAAATTAAATAGTTAAATACAATCTAAAAATTCAGTCTTCTTTCTAAATACGAGTAGATGTTTCTAATTGTTAGTTTTTGCAACTAGGTAATGACTGGATGCATGTATGGAAGAAAAATAATGTTTGTAATATTGTTGCAATTTACAAAGAAAATACTTACTAAGAAGAAATTCTGGTTTCAACTTTTCCGTTTAAAATCTGGACACTGGCCGTAACTAGCCGTGTGCCGTTAAACTTCCTTTCAGCCAGTTAAGAAGTTAATTAATCGAAGTTTCACTGCAGAGCGACTTCTTGTTCAGTCAATCAGCTGTGTAATGGACAGAGACGGGAAACTGATTCCGGGATACTTTTATACTTTTTTAAATAGTTTTTGTTTTTTTGGCTCCGATGATGATTGTTTTGGAGACGTGTACTGTTAATGTTTTTAGCCAGTTGGAGTTCATTAATTGAATTTTAATTGCAGAGCTACTTCATTTCCAGTCAGTCAGCTATGTAATGAACAAAGATGGTAAACGGATACCAGAATACTTTAATACTTTTTTTAAATAACTTTTGTTTTTTTTTGTTAATTCTATGGATAATAATTAACTGACTTTCAAAAGGAGGAAGGTTCTAATTTCGTCGGTGTTATTTTCATATGTATGATCGTTGTTTGTATGTTACGTGCATTAAATTTTTGTGATAATATTGTACTTGCATTGTATTGAACATCTAGGGAAGGTTCTGTATATTTATTCTCGATGTATGAGATGATCGAAGGATGATGAGATAAAAAAAAACTTCCTTATTTCCAAATACGTGATTATAGCACGAGTTGTACAAGAATAATAGGTTTCACTGGGTTGCCATATCTTTGCTTGATGCTAGTCTTTAGAACGTATGAAACAAAGTAGGCTTCACAGTCTGTACACTTAGATCTTTTAAACTACGCAACGGATTTTATTGCGATTTTTATTATGACTGATTCAAGAGGAAAGTTTATATGTATAATACATGTATATCAATTTAGAAAAAAGCAGAGAATTTCAAGGATATGTAATTTGATGTCGTGAATGCACGTACAAGGCCGGCGTGGGTCGCTCCAAAGAGTAATTGTTATTAGTTAGTACTGTATATTATTGCTAGAACAATATAGTAGTACTTACAGCAGAAGAGATAGGTTGTGAAATTATTTTTTGAATGGAATGTTACAATTGCCGTCCTATTAATCTGCCATAAAGCAACTCTTGTTATTAATTTTGAGAAGGTGCGGTTTTTGGTGAAGCAAGACTACCTTAGTAATTACTAGCGATGTGTCTATCCATGACCTGAGATAGGGTTTAGACCCTGTGTAGTATGTGTGGAAATCCATAGACAATAGCGTCTTTTTAGCATAACGTTCTTGTTTGCGAGTCTTGTTTCAAAAACATTTTTTCCAAACAATTAGTCCCACGTTTGACTGAAGCTGCCAGTGACAAGCGGGCTGGTTCATATCTTATGCAGAGAATTACGATTACAATTCAACTCGGGAATACGGTTAGCCTTAGCATCATGCCGCAAGTGCATGGACTCTGTAAATTGTTTAGATTAAGCTTTTATTATATATTCGACAACTACATAACGAATTTTACGAATTTAAATCTATGGCTAGCAGTAGCCACATATAAATATTTAACGAAGTTATTAACCATTGTCTATGGTTAGCAGTAGCGAAAGACAACTATTTAACGAAGTTAGTAACCGTTGTCTATGGCTAGCAGTGGCCACTGAACATCAGGTTACCCGTTATACACTTTCCATTACACATATACAATAGCCTAACAAAGGCACGACAACCGAATACATTTTCCAATAATAATTATAACAAAACCATTATATATTCGCCGTTCTCGACGCGGTGCAAATGACGCGTAATTACTAGCGCCTCGTAGCTCTTTTGTTACGCGAATTAGTTTGTTATTGTCGGTTTTGAAGTATTTTTGTAACAACATAGGTAAATGTGTTGTTACATGTTCTGTACTAATGAACATTATGCACGCAGTCCAGTTTTGTTTATTTATTAATTAATTTATGATCTTTCACTAACGAAGTAAATATAAAGAATAATAGTATAACAGTCAGAAAATAAGATATAAGAAAAGTGCTCCGTCAGTAATATTTACAAAGGACAATTTTACAGGTTCTATTTTATATTCAGAAAGTAGCAGACGTGCATGCAGACCATATGATGCTATTATATGGTCTCTGCAGCCCATCGACACTTATGTCTTACGTCTAAAAGACTAGAGACCTAAATACGTATAGTTGCGTTGCTTCTCCTGAGGACTAAGATGGTCGCCTGGACACAAAAGCCTCTGCCTATCTAATAATCAGCTAATTTTGATAAAAGCTTAACGTAAACAATCTAAAGCGTGTCTGTGCTCATGCGGAATTACGCCAAGATCGTTAGCCGCATCCCGTGTAGAATTGCAATCGCAATTCTTTGTATAGGATATAAACCAGCCCTCTTGTCACGGGCGGCGTCGATCAAACGTGGGAATGATTGTTTGAAAAAAATTTTGGCACCCGGGCCCCACGAGCCAAATGCTTCCATGTTTCAGTTACAGACATACCGTATCAAGTATGTTATAAGCGAGACGATGATCTTAGTCTTCAGGAGTAGCAACACTTTTATCTTGAATTTTAGATAGGACTTCGGTCCTGTTTGAAGTACGAACGTTTAGCCTAAGTTCCAGAACTCATTTACCGCCAGGCGAACTGCTTGTTTGTAGCTCTTCTGACATAATACAGTAGGAAGAGATTTCTACTTAAGGTTAGGTAAGTCAGTTCTGTTATATTCATTGTTTTATTTTAATACTGAAAATAGTTCAGATAGCTCTTACATCGCTAGCCTGTCAGAGACACGCTGTCGAGTGTTTGTGACTCCTAATAGACCTATTGACAGTGTTACCTTGCCTTTTAGGTCTGTAAAAAGGAATAAAATTCATATAGTATAGTAAATATACCATACTTAATTAACGTATAAGTAAATAAACGTTTTAGAGGTGGGAGAACTATAATTCGACCGGGGAAATACCACATTCACCCTCGTAATCCGCCTTGAAGCATTACTTGTGTTTCGGTTGGAAAGGTGCGGTTGCCGGCTTCACTATGAAGCAATCCGACCATCTTAGTCCTCAGGACTCGCAACGTAGCAATTCGAGCTCAAGTAGAATTTCAGTCGTGTTTGTGATTGTACGTAGATGGACTGCGACTGCTCAACATCAATTGGATTGCACGCTCGTTTGCTACTCTTCTTACATAAAAAGACGTAAGTATAACTTGACATATCTTAAAACTATTCATAATAAAAGCTGAACCTAATATCTAACCTAATCTAGCCAACGGACCGCAGGTTTCAAAGCCAAGTGGAACAAACACGTAATCATTGCTAAGTGGAACATATTTACGTCACTTGGCTTCTTTTGCAGCGTCCACCACATCTCCGGCCTCCAACACTATTCCATCGAGGCACAATACAATAAATAAATGGAACAATACATCAACTTGAATTACGGTTTGGATGATAAGATATTTCGGCTCAAAATTTATTAGCATTAGTAAGACATTCCTTTCGTGATATAATTATATGAAATTACGTAATTATTCGATAATTATCAGATAGCAATTGTGTGTTTTATAATTATTTTGCTTAGTATTTTTTCTTTCATATTTGTTTCATTACAATAGTATTGCAATTAATATATTTTATTTCATTGTAAGGTATTGACATAACTCTAATTAATATCTAAATATGTTGCGATGTAAAATCATTTCATCGGCTTTGAGCGTCCGGTTGCAATAAAGCGTGTAGGCTTCCTTATGTAAAGTGGTAACTACAGTATATAACCATCCTTGTCCAACGTACAACAAATGAAGGTTTACCAGAGACTACGCATTTTCGTGGCTACTTCTGAGGACTATTATAGTCACTTCTCTTGTTAGTGTACCAGATATCCCCCTTCCGAAAATTGAAATAAAAGAATGCGCTTTACTGCAGTATGAGATACCCTTTTGATTTATAATTTTAAAAAATAACTATATTGCGTGTTTTTGATTTCTAAAGGCAAATATTTTTATCTTTGTATTAAAGTTATTAAACTAATGAAATAATAACTATTACGCGTTATATTCCGTTACAATTAACAAGCTATGCTTTGGATTTAGGAACATCGAAAACCGTAACATTGTAAACCGATTCCTTAAGGATGTACGTAGACATTAAGACAGGATTTTTGAAAATTCTTACCCTCAACGGTTAAATAGGGGATTAAAATTGTACAAAACTCTATCATTTTCAAGTTAGGAGTATGGAAATAATTTATTAGTTTTCTGCTAATAGACGTCAGTTGTATTCGCGTTTTTGGAAAATATGAGCTGCTAAGTGGAATATATTTACACCGCTTGGCTTCTTCTTTAAATATTTGTATGAACCTCATGTTTCTCGGATGATATCATACAGGATTTGGTGTAATTGCGGCGTTTGTGTTATTAATAAGTAAATAAGACTACATCCAAAAGGTAGTAGAAAGTAATAGAGAGCTCGTATATTTGTAAAATAAAAACTATAAAACGCTTCAAATTCCAGGACCGTGGCATGCTGGGCGAAACAAAATATTAAAAGAATTCCGGCTATTCGAGAGAAATTCCCGGGCGTGAAAAGTGCGTTCCTATGCGGACGACTACAGAACTCGTGGTATTTTGTCAGTATGACCGGCATGACCTCATGCCTGTCATGTTTATTCGGTTTGTAGAAGGTTGGAGGCACGTAAATCAATGTCTAAAAATAAATTAAACTTACAAAAATAAAATATCTAAAATTACACTTTTAACTATTTGTCTTTGAACTAAAAAGAAATCTTTGATAAAATATTTTGTACAATAGTAACAGTAAGTCCTCTGAAAACAGTGAAATAAAATTTAATATTTTTTTACATTTTTCTATGTAACGAGTACTTGCGATTAATGCATTGCTGATATTTTGAACCATTGCATGGCTCGTGGTCACAGTTAAATTCAGTGACCACGATCTGTTAATGACTCATCATATACTACAATGTTTAAAATCTGAATTACGCGTTCACAAAGGTATATGCATAAAAAAAAAACGTGCGTGCTTCTTGCATTTTATTATTACTCCAATCTTATATAAGGCTGTTAATTAATTTTTATAACAATGAATAACGTTAAAAGATTCCATTAAATCGCTATATTCATACTCACAATTTATTACTAGACGAAGTTAATAGAAGCATGTTTATTACTAGTAACACTTTGACACGACTGCGTTCAGAGTCACACGAAACTAAGTTAGTTTTAACGGGATTGGTCAGTCCACTTATTAATGATTTGATCATCTTAGGATTCATCTTAGCTTTTGACAAGGATGGTAGTGTTAATGATTGTAGAAAATTTGTTTTTTCATTTTATTATATAATAATTTATTTAATAAATTAAAGAAAATAATACATAAAAAGGATATTTGAATAAAATTTATTATTTAATACTGTACAATATGATGTTATGTTTTC
>DWON01007470.1:0-12894 GCA_018251015.1 Phocides pigmalion okeechobee
CGGAATAATTGTAAGTATTTTGAAATAAATGCAAAAAAACGTGGTGGGCCCTATTTTGTTTTGAGTAGTTTATATAAAGCCTAACATACATAAAGTTTTTAAGCTGATCGAAATAGTTTCTGTTTACAGAATATTGAACCGATTTTAATTACGCAAACATGTTTATAAAACCATTACTTTTCAGTTTGATATCCTTAAAAATTATTTAAGCTTCAAAAGCGACGATCTAGTTGACGATGACGAAAGTTGTCGTCAACCGACAGATGAACGATTTCGATTTTTTTTTCTGATTATATTTCCTATTGGAACGGATTTGATACTATTATATTTATAAATTTTAAAAATCCTGCTTTATTTATGCATTTACGTAAAATGTTATGGTATTTGTGGAACCATAAAATAAAGAAAATTACGCATACAATTTGAAATATTTATGTCTACAATATTACTAATGTGAGCTTGTAACAAAAAAGTTTATATTTATAATTATTATATACGTTCATAACAATTATTCAAATTAAAATATTGCAAAAAAAGATATGGCAAATACAGAACGGGTTATTTGGTTATATGGATAATTAATACTGTTACCCGTTCAGGAAGAGCCGGAGGACTTAAGAACAACATGCCTAGCCCCAGGAGGTGATGCTTAGGTTTTTGTCACATGGTCAATATCCTGTAGGGCAGTTTATATCCTAATTAAGGCGTGCAGCGTTCGGCTCTTGTTAATCACAGTTGGCAACATTGACGCATTTAGCAAAAAATCAAAAAGTCTAAAGCATGTTTTCATAAACATGCCTCATGATAATACGTGAAAACTAGAGTAAATGGTGTGAATTTGGTGTTATTGCGAATGGTCACAGAAAAGGAAGGGAATGGGGTAAAAGATGGGTCAAGTAACACGGGTACTTTCCTCCATAATTGTACAAGATACAATTGAGTGGTACAGAAAGATCACAAAAATCTCTCGAAATGGTGCAAAGGACTGGACGCAAGGATAAATATTTTAAATTATATGCACATTTCTAATGAACTGTGTATAATACTATCAATAGATGTGGTATGATATTACAAATGTGTACGTTCGAATGCTATGCATGGTTATTCATACTCCATGAAGACTTCATAACTCGTGCTTTTGTATGCGGTTAGCGTGTTTTTTTATTAACGCTTTCCCTGCGGCGAATATATGCTAATAATACAATATTTCAGTAATTTGTCGGTGTACCTTCAGTCTAATCAAACAAGCTCCAGTTTAAAGGCGCCTACCGCAATACTGTCCCGATCACATATGTATATCCACTTCGCAGTCAAAGTGTTAATTTGAGTACCAAGAGGACTACAATGTTCTCAAGCCTCGCGATTCAATCATTTGTTTGCCATAAGCGAATTCAGATTTTTTTAAATCTGTATACTTAATATTGAATAACTAAATTATCCATTATCGCTAAACACTCCCCGTTAATTATGTATTTACTTAAATATTAATTAAATCGTTTTTACGCTTACGCTGTTAATTATAAGATAATTACCAACATCGTGGATAAAAATATTCGAAATTATTATCAAATATATTATTATACTTAATTATAATTTTAAATTTGGAAATTAAATTATTTTTAATGTTGCGCATGAACATTATTTTGCGTAATTCGATTGCAAGTGCTAAATTTACTAACTAAAATTATTAAATTATTTTCATAATAATGTTTTGTGTAATTTTCACATAAATTTCCCTCCGGTTATATTTGACTCACCTATTCGCTATTGTCTTTCCACTTGCTTTACGTGGTTTGTGCTAACCCATCCAGAACTATGAACGCTCAATTGACTTTTCTATCGCTTCTATAAACTGTGCAATGTAAAACAATGACTTACATAATTCCCGTCAATGTTTCCAGCAAACCCCGGTGATTATCGCCGGCAACAAGGAGCAGCAAAAGAAGTACCTCGGCAGACTTATCGAAGAACCACTTGTTGCTGTAAGTATAGTCTGTGCAATCTTAGTGCTACTTGCGCAAACGGTCCCAACTGGGTGTAAAGATGTATGCTCTCTTGGCCTAGTAACAGTGACACTGACTACTACGTCGGTAGTTCGATTCCCATTCGGGATATTTTTGAAATGAAGACGAGGAATTGTTCTGTCTGAGTGCAAATTTTATACTGAAGTTAATATTATATATGTATGTTTGTCAGTTGTCTTGTCTTAATAGTATAGATTGCCTCGTTTGAAATCGCATGGCAATGTGTAAGTTGAACAAGGTTATTGTTATCGCAACCGATTAACGGATAAATATTAATGTATTTACTCTTACGTAGAGATATTTAAGTAAGCAAACTCTTTTACCAAACTATTAGGCTGAAACAGTCACTTAATCTTTGGTAAAATGCGATTAGACATCTCAAGGTGTAAAATTTAATATCGAACGATAAAGTTTAAGAATAACAATGATTTATAATATTTACAATTACATGACGTTACAGTATTTATACATTTCTCACATTAAAACACGTAAAAACAATGATAGATAGGTAATATTTGACTATTATGAAGTAAACTTAAAAACACTATATGAAATATGTCATTTTTGCTTAAATATAAAATGCAAAAAAAAAGTACGAAGTTATTTATAATGTGTAATTGAACTGAAATGTGTTTAAAATAAAAAACATTAATGCATTACGATGAAAATAATAATAAATCACCATAATGTCTCATTGTTGGTAATTATTCGTACATAATTGAACAAATAAACTTGTATAATGATTCGTATAAATTTAAGAGCAACAAAAAAAATTGAAATAAATTTAAATGTAATATTAATATAAATCATCTGTATTATTTAATTAAAAATATCAAAGATTTATTGCTATAAAGTTTTAATCGTATTTTACAACTGACAATTGTTCTCATTTGCGTGTCTAATAAGTCTGCGATATTGACTTTAGACACGCGATTTTTAACCTCTAAGACCTCGATTCTATAAATGAATTTAACGATTCTTGTAAACAGGTTTTGTCAGCAATAGAATAGAATAGATTTTTTAGGTATATGAAATTTAATTCATATTTACAATGATAAAAATCTTAAAACTACTTACAATACAAACCAAACCTAAACAATCTAAAGGGAGTCCGTGCCCATGCGGCATGGTCCCAAGAACACTAGCTGCATTCCCGCGTTGAATAGCAATCGCAATTCTCTGCGCGAGATATGAACCAGCCCTCTTGTCACGGGCGGCGTCGATCAATCGTTTTCCTAAAAGCCATAATTACAAATAATACATTTTGACAGTACTCCGGTGACGTATAATTGGTATAAGGAACACGATTTCTCCTACTACAACTTTGTTACAAATGCGTCTTTGAAGATTACGATCTGACTCAAGTAATACTCCTAAATAGGTTTTTACAACATGTTCGTAATAATGGTGTATGATATTATTGAGTTTATTTATAAAGATGCCTCCATTTCGCTAATCGTAGATTTCTCCTTTAAATAAACTACTTTTGCTGACATTCTTGTATGTAACTTTAATATAACATACACTTACCTACATATTGTTTAAATAAATTAAATTTTGTGTAAAACAATTTTTTTACTAATTTTCAATACCTAGCTTTTGGTTTAGCTATGTAAAAAACTGCTACCAAAATGAGGTTAAGCATCTTATAAATTATACTTTTCCAGCTTCTTAATTTCCTTATTTCACAAGGTCATTATGATATGTTGCCTTAAATATCATGATTATAATAGCAATAAAGCTAACCTCGTGTATCATCCTAACTGTGAGTCCAAATTATCCGAAACCTACCTTCAAAAGTAGTAAAACAGAGTATTAAAAACTAGCAGTTATTGTTGGGGTTACATCTTTGATGAATAGCGAATAAAGTTTAGTACTATTAGGGTATTATGAACTTCACTGAATGAAATGATATTAAACTAAAATGAGTGAAAATAATGAGAAAACCCAGTCGTCCGATGCTGAACGCGTGACAACATGAACTGAACTTACGAGATATTCGCATAAACTGCTTCAGCACTCAAAGATTTCACAGTTACTGTAACAAAGGTAAATATACTTACCAAGTTCAAAATTGAGACAGGACACCAAAATAAGGAATAAAATGTTTAAACTCGTTTATATTATTGGAAAAAAAAATCAAAGTCGAACCTTCTGGCAGTAAGTGTCGAAAATACAATCTGTCATTTTAGAAATTTATGCAAAAATATAATATATTAAAATTTAAAGACTTTTAAGAAGCAATATTAGTAATATTCAATGTAAAGTTATTTTGAATGGATTTTTTGGATTCTCTTGGTAAGAAAAAATAAGGAAACTTAACAACTTTGCAAAATGCAGTTTTTCATTAAAATCAACAATTCTTCTTCACCTAACTTTTTGACTTTCAGATGTCCATACGCCAGATAAAAAGTCGAACAGAGTGCGTTCTTGGTACCTATACGAACAATACAAATCTCTTGAGAAGAACCAGTTGGATGCAACCAAAAAACTAAAGAATAGATCATATCAGGACAGGATCCTGCATCGCGAACTGAACGAACGACGGGCGAGACGTCGATTCAGTGAACATTTTGGTCATCATCCAAGTGATTCTAACATAGAAAAAAGTATTAAGATTGATACAACAAGAACACCTTTTAGT
This sequence comes from Phocides pigmalion okeechobee, assembly GCA_018251015.1. NCBI lineage: Eukaryota > Metazoa > Arthropoda > Insecta > Lepidoptera > Hesperiidae > Phocides > Phocides pigmalion. The sequence goes on from DWON01007470.1 coordinate 4,669, forward strand.
GAAAGTACAGATAGCTTCTTTGAAAGCGTCAGCGAACAAGAGGAAGTCGTTAGTAGTAAAGGACCCGAAGACGCATTAAGTGAATACTCAGATGCAAGCAAATTTTACGATCTCAAAAGTTCCTTTGACAAAAAAGATGCTATAAGTTGTTCTGAGAGTGTAACAAGTGTCGTACAAAGAACAGACACAAACGAAAATATTGCTGACGATATTAAAGAAGAACTTGAGTTTGTAAAAAGGAACATTGCAGAAATTATTAACTTGCAACGCAAAACTGAAAAGGAATGTCTAGAAACATGCACAGAGCTTTGCATTGACGATAAAATTTCTGAAAGTGAAAGTTTGAATTCATTAGAAATTTGCGATACAAACTCTGTAGCTGCTGTTGACAAATACTACCCGAAATATGCCAACGGATTTCTAGCAATATGGTCGAAATTGGTCGCATTTTCATATAATGTGATACAGACGAATCGAGGTAAGCAAGTAAAAGAATGTTTATTTATTTTAGTTGTCTTTTAACTCGATAGCTGTACTTATAAGTTATCAACACAAATGAATGAGATAGCATAGTGTCTCCCTGTTGGTTTCCATGCAATATGTAAGCTTAGATGCCTACTATAAAATGTATAGAAAAACATACATAATTTTAAAATATTCTTATCATAACTATAAATCATCCTGTGTGATTTTAAAGCAACACAAACGAATACACAAATGGACATCGTTTCTTTTCTTTGTAAAAGCAAGGACAATATTATTTTATAAAATAGCAAATGTTACAGTATAATTGCTCTTTCCAGGAAATTGTTATTACGACTTCAGCTCGCAATTCCTCACCGCGGTGCTAGCATTTGATGTACTTCGTCGAGGCATCAATAGGATGTGTAAGTAAACTGTACAATCTCTACATTCATATACATAAATAAAATATTAATGCAATTCAAGGGAGCCATCAGACCCCATACAAGACAAGGCCTGTTCTCTGGTCACCAGAATTATAAACTTATTTATATATGTATTTCAGAATGCAAAATTAATTTTACATGTACACAGAATAAACATTTACGCTTATTACACAAATGTATTACTAGGGTTGGAATCGAAATCACAGCCCTTTGGTTAGCAGTCAGGTTTGTTAACAATGTAAGATGCTACCAAACTCACATTAAATTTACGTCGTATACATCGCTGCGCCCGATTTGAAAGAGTTCGTCTTCAAATAGGGTAATTTAATTCTAGGTAATATTTTGCAGCCTTACGTTTCACCCATCAAGTTTACCAATGACGACAACGATGCTTCAACCGATGACAATAAAGAAAATTTAAGGCAAAACCACTCTCATTCTCCAGTCAGGACAAGAAAATCAAGTAAAAATAATGATCATAAGGTAAAGCGATTGTTGAAAGAGTTTTTAACACCCATTTAATCAGCCAAGACACAATTTTTACGTTTCGGTTTCAGGTGTGATTGCCAATTAAACTAATAAGCAATAGGCAAGGCTTTAGTCCAGTCTGAGATTGGATAAGAATATCAATGCGCTGCAGCGGCCACTTAACATCAGGTGGCCATCCAAATCACTTTCAAATACAGAAAAATATTATTATTATTATTACAGTACCGCATATTGAAGATTAACGAAAAATGTCGCTTGTGCGAAAAGAACTATTCTTCAGAAAACAGATGGCAATCCCATTGCAAGTATTCGTTACAAAATAAACTAGACAAGGTGAAAAGTCGGGGTGCAAGCGAGCCCTGGCGCAGTGTGGCTAAATTCTCTGGCGGCAGAAACTCATTAAAAGAAAAATCATCATGTAACAAATTTTTGGAAAGGTTTCAAAGAGACACATGTTCGAGCAATTGTAAGTGTCGGCAACCAAAGAGAGCTATAAACCCGATTTTGAAACTTTCCCAATACATTGACACGATTCTACAAGAAATCAATGATTGATAGTAATATGTAATTGTTATATTATTTTGTTATATTGTTTATAATTTTGTTTAATTTTATATAACTTATACACCTCGTAACGTGTTTTTATTAATGACTCTTATTTTCTAAATCAAATGACAAAGCGACAAACTACCCCTAAAATATTTTATTATATATAGTTACGAATAAAGGTACCCATATATTAATACTGTTACTCACTCGTAAACACAGCCTATATATACATATACTAGGTATATATAGGTACCTATATATTAACACTTGAAGTGTTAATATAGGTACGTTTATTCGTATTATTTATATTAAAACTGTTGTGTAAACTTGGCGCAACGCGCTTGCGGCTTTTAAGTACACGCCTGTGTCGTACGTACAAATCTGTATGAATTACGGGCGAACACAAGTGCTGTTTACTTCAGCGCTACAGGATAGAAGGTAGACATTAAGTCTGTATATTCGTGGATGCTACACTGATGCTAAAAATACAATATTTGTTTGAATTGACGGTCATGTCCAGTCTAGAGAAATGAGCTCTAGTTTAGTGCCGCCTCCCGCAATCTTGACGCAATTCAATATATATGCACCGCAGTCAGTTACAATATTCAAAAATGACATTTTGTAGTGGATGGAGAAGTGTTTTTACCGGCTACACTAGGAACTGAAGTTACCATCTTCACTCTAAGGAGTAGCAATGCGTCTACGACTCTACGTACAAAGTCAGATAAATCTCAATCCTGTTTGAGGTTGTATGTGAATGTACATAAGCTGCAGAGACTATTTAATGGCCTTTGAGTGGCCTTCATGCTCGTTTGCATAATTACTCACATAAAAAGCATAATTGGAATGTGTTAATAATAAAACAATATAACAAGTATGTAACATTTTAATACATGAGCCGTCCTTACAACAGCAAACAAATTACAGTACAGATTTCAAATTATTCACAAAAAAGAATACAAGCCTAAAGCCATCCGGATCCAAATAATCATGCCGTGAGACTTATTAGCAATTAGTCCAATTTCCAAAAAAAATGGTGTTGAATTATCTTTTCCATTATTAGTTTAATATATTTGAAATTGAAATGAAAATTTTCGATAATACAATAAATTAACTGAAAAACTATTTTGTAAACTGTGAATTTGGACAATCAGCGCAAAAAGGTTAGCATATAAATTATTCCTCTTTTCCATAACTTTTCCGTGTAGCTTATATGTAAGGGCTGTTTTTACATCACAAACGAAACCTCCGAATTCGTATTAAATTACAGAAATATCGTTTGAACAACACAATAGACAAATAAGTAAAACTTTTTATAGAGTTACAATAATCGCGCGACCATAAAAATAAACTGTGACAACTTATTATTATTTTTAGAATAAGTTAAACTGATTTTGGTGTTCGAATTTGGCGGGAAACAGCTTGTCGTGAAGACTGCTCATGACAGCCATGTCATGTAAGTCAGAACACATTCTTTGTAACATACGCTTATATTATGGTTATTCCAATAATTTTAAGATATATTTTACAATGTATTCACTACAATTAATCGAGTTATATAGCGTCAATTAGACGTAAAATGTATACTAATTACAATTAATATAAATGTTAATATTCATAAGGTGTGGCAGTACAAATTTACTGAACATGAGAACCATTCTCCAATAACAATAATTCAGCGCTTATTTGTGCAAATTTATTGACTACTTACGATTATTATAAATACGCTAACAATATTCCCTCAATAAATGTTTTAACGAATCTGGCTTCACATGTCACCAACCCTTTACTTTCCCGCTTATACCGGTCTCGTCTCAGAATGAGATAAGTTAGGCCGTAGTCCATCAAGATAAGTGCAGATTAGCAGTGATCACGCCTTTGAGGATTTTATGGAGAATTTTTAAGGGGTTACAGTCTGCCCGAGAATATCCATTCAGTATGTTGTCCTTCACCGTTATATATAAATTAAGATATAGATATATATATAAAAGTTAAGTATAATTTCTCATGTGCACGTCGAAAATTCTGAAGCGAATGCCCCTGATTAGGGCCCCAAACATCTAAAAAGGTCGGAATCTTAACATTACAATATCACTATGCAACATATAATCTCAAAACTGCATTACCAAGGAAGACCCTACGTGACCAAATACGAAAGAAACATTACTTTGTCCATTAAATAATCTTGCATTACTGTAACTTGTGAAAAAAGTAGTAAGCGTTTAAACCTGGCTAAAAAGCGGACGAACCACCTGGAATGAAAAGCAGTTACCGTCGCCTGGACATTTGCAATATCAGATTCGCCAGCAACAGCTTTGAAGGCCTAATGGCCAGTTTCTAAACCGCCGGCAGCCGAGTGACGCAACTTCATATTTACCGAGTCTTATTTGTTAAGATATGTGCAATGAAAGGTAATATAAAAGGAAAACTATGCAACCGACATTATTAGTGGGCATAACTGATTGGTATACCGACTAGGCATAACCAATTGGCCTACTGAGTGGGCATAATCAATTGGAAAACCGAATAAGCATGACCAATTGGCATACTGAGTGGGCAAAATCGATTGGCTTACTTCTTAGTAAGCCAAGTAAGTAAGTACCGAGTGGGCATAACCGACTTTTATATCACTACACTCAAAGTATCCAAAAGTTTGTAGGCAATACAAATTAGTTCTTAATAGTGCCATTAGCAGACCCTTTTTAGACTTTTCAGGGGCTCATGGCATATATTTCAGAGCCTAAAAAGAAAAATGAATTTCAAAATAAATAAATCGCATCAGCTTTTCGGATTCCCATATGGAGAGTTGACCTTGAGTTCCTGCTTTGTAATGTTCTAATTTTTTAACTTTGTGTTAATTGTTTGAATTTCAAATGTGAAGTATATATGTAGAATTTGAAATATGTATAGGTGCTAACATAATGTCTAATTGAATACTTATTTTATCAAGACAAGCAAATATAATCAACCTGTACGTACTGATGAAACCTCTGACGTTAAAGGTATAATATTTACAGTGTAAAGGATCAGTTCCTACTCATTTACTATTGTTAATATGAACATTCTTGTATTACAAAACATTCCAACAATTACAAATTGCCATCTGGGATCCGCCGCAAAGTTCGTGTTTTGTTTGGACAGGTGCGGTTGCCGGGTACCCTTACGAGCGACCATCTCAGTCCTCAGGAGTGGCAACGCATCTATGCGACGGACGGCTGGCCTGCAGTCTTATTTGAGGTTGAACGTCGAGACATGAGCTGCAAGTCATTTGACAATAGATACCCTACACATTCGTTTAAGTGCTCTTCCAACAAAAACAAAATTGCAAGATGGCAGATCCTATACCGATTCGATATTTGATCGGGGAGGTACCACCGCCATATCTATTTTTGCACGAAGCTTACGATTCAGTAGAATGGTTGCTAAGTAACATAAATGAGGCGACCAACTTGGTCTTCAGGAGTAGCAATACATCGGTGATCAACTTCAAGTGATACTGTTCTTTATGGACTTTGTTACTGATTACAGTTACTGAATGACCACTTACCATCAAGACTGCATGTTCGTTTGCTAAGAATAAGATAGAAGATAGAAGTATCTTATAATAAAAACTCTTTGAAAGGTTTTTGGATAAGGCAGACGAGCCACTTGATGGAAAACAGTCACCGTCGCTCATGTTGTAAAGATGTGTTTTGGAGTTTCTTTCGCCGCCTCTTCTCCGAAAGGAATACCTTACAAGTTGGTGGTATTATATTGACGTTCGAAGGCTAGTCCTCGTTATATTTATAGCAGAGACTTGCCATCGCTTGGCAGTGCAGGAACGAGGCCAGCGTTCTTGACACCATGGCGTATAGGCATAAAATCACTGTAGATTTTGTAGGTTAGGCTTTTAGCAATTAGTGTTAAGGTTTCCAAACATATTTAAGCTAATTTATGATGTGTTTATATCATTGTCATTGTAACCCGTTGTGTATCGTATTTACGCCCAAAATGAGAATTATAAATATAGTAATATAAATGACAAAAAAAACAATAAATAATTTTATATGCACTATTTAACAAAAGAATCTACACAATTATATACAATTTATTTTACTACACTGGTTGGCTTTGACGCAAAATGTGCACTTCGCAATGAGGTCATGAAGCAAAATGAACACTTATTGATTGAACAGTACACAATATGAACATCTTACGAAAAGTGCACTTTGCAAAATGTGGACTTCACAAAATTTACTTATAACGCAAAACGAAAGCTTTTCTGATTGAACACTATACAAAATGAACACTTTACGAAATGTGCATTTTGAAAAACATGCTTCTCACAAAATGTACGCATGACGCAAAACGAACACTTCTGATTGAAAACTACACAGAATGACCACTTCACGAAATGAGCACATCGTAAAATAAAAATTTGGTAAACTGAAGAGTTTGCCAATGGAGCAATTAACGAAATGTGCACCTGGCACCGGTTTTTATAGTATCTATGCAAAAACAGTTTTTTACATGGAGACCATTTTGCACTTCTTTGTATAGTATGCTAAAAATGTGCACATTTTGCAAAGTGCGCATTTCGCGAAATGCTCAATTCTCGAAGTGCGCAATTTTCGAAATGCTCAATTCTCGAAATACGCAATTTGCAAATTTTTTATTCCAAGAAATGCTAATTCTTGAAATGCGCAATTTGCGAATTGCTCATTCTGAAAAGTGGTCCTTCTGCGTCATGTGCACATTTTACGAATCGCACATTTTGTGCCAAACCCCACTGGTTTCTTTACAAATAAAAATTTATTTTATCTTTTACACACACAAATATCACACTTAATAATACTCGAATGAAAAAGAATTGCTTTAAATAATATTATTAGGGATATTAATCCCTTATAATTAGATAAGATATTATCCTGTCAAATTTATTTTACACGTTTTATTATAAATATAATAATTATTGGAAAAATAGTATAATTAATACTAAAAGAAATATTTATTAAAAATACATACAAAAAGCGCCTCTATCCCAGAAGTATAGATAATAAACAAAACTTGGTGAAAATATTTTTTTTATAGAGGCAACACTGCTGACGTGACGACAAAGGAAAAATGATAATAATAGAAATACTTCAGTATTGCCGAATCTATATATATGAAAGACGAAGGTAACTTACAGACCCACGCATCAACGCATAAACAAAATTGCTGATCCTAGAATCAGATTTTTTCAAATATGTATATTATGTAGTGTGAGTGAGCACTAAGAAAGGATTTTGAAATTTCACTATTGTGCGAGTAAAATAAGGTTTGAAAGATTGTATATATTTTCGTAATATCGACTAGAGCGTACGCAATCTAGTGTACATTGCTCACATTGACATTAAACTATCTAAAGTATAGCGGGGCCCCTAGCGGAAAAATAGATAAACACTCACCGATGTGACATTACCAAATAGTCACCATCATTAATCAATTACTATCGCATTACTGGAAACGGGTTCCCTCTCAGAATGTAGTGCATAGACCACCACGAGAGTCGAGTGCAGATTGAAACATATCTCACACCTTTGACAACTTTATGAATACCTCTCAAGCACGCAATCGTGAGTCAAGAGAGAATTGGTAGAGACCATCACCTCCGAGAACCCTTAAAACTCTCTAGCACGTTGGAATCTTCACGATGTTTTCAATGTACGTAAAACAAGCAATAATTAATTATATATAACTAATGTGCACATATTTTCGAAAACATCTGAATTGTGTGCCAGGATATCCGGATGAAGAAAATTTAGGTCAAAAATGTAATCAAAAAATGACTTAAGGACAGCTAACGCAATACCAGTAAAAATAAAGTATCCTTTGTGTGTAGGTGTCAGTCTCATGTCACAAAAAAAATAAGAAAAGGCGCTTTCCTTATGGCAACACTAATTTGTCATCTGCCATGTTTAATCCTTTTTTTAGTAATTTTTAAAAGTAACCAATTATTTTCACGTTCTAAATTTAATTTCTATGGAGTTATGTCACAAACTTAAGCAAATGGGCAAGTTATGGCTAAAATCAAAATGCCAATGTACATATACATAAGATATGCAAAAATGTATGAAGAAAATATTTGTGCTATAAAAATAAACAAAAGATTTATAAATAAAATTAACTATAATAGGGAGATGTTTACTCGATCACATTCCTATAATTAAGTGGATTTTATAAATATTCTAATACAATAATACCGTCACACATATTTTATAAATTTAAAGGTGGCAAATTCCAGCACCCTCACAACCCG